>CAXKVR010000159.1:0-169669 GCA_964058845.1 Carex sylvatica
CCCAAGAAAGGCAAAGTGGAGAAACTTAATTCCTACAAAAAGTAAGCGAACTCTAAATGCACGTCTGCTCCCTATACATACCATTTCACTGGTAATATCGGCCACTCAGATTTTCACTAGTATCTAGAGAAGAGAAAGAAAATTACACAAGGAGGTGGTAATTAAGCTGAGAAACATAAAGAACCTGATGTTTACTCCTAGGGTAAAATACGAGTTGCCCTTAGCACGCACTTTAAGTACCTCATCTGCATAGCAGTCTTCAGTGCCATCCTCTTTCTTTATGGAGTTACGCCAAGGAACAAAAAGAAAAGCTTAGTTATATTGTGTTTAATCTGTGTTGTACATACTCCTAGTCCATTTTTGTTTGATTCATATTTTAGATTTATTTAGTCATACAAATGAAAGTATCAGTATCTCTAACAGTTGTATTTGGATGAGTTGATATTTATTTATGTGTTTTTAACTTTTATGGAACTTATATATTGTTGCCAAAGGGGAGATCTTTTGGGTTTAGTCAAACATGCTTCTCATACCATTCCTAACAAAACCACATCTTCGGGACCGCAGCAAATCTCAGCATTTCTCCTCAACTCTTCGTGAATCTCAAGCAACCTTGTGTGTCTACTGCACGCAATTGCCCTAACAAGAAGCTTCTCCACATCTATGCAGCTCTGGTCAATTGTAAGTGTCGCCTCCTTATTACCAGTAAGCGGGTCCACGATAATTGACCCATGGACACACCTGACTTGCCGATCTGGCCCCAGCTCAATCCTCACAAAAGGAGCCAGACTCCCTGGCTCTCTGCCTCCATTTTCAGTATCAAGCCAGTAAGTCAACTTCAGCCCGGGTATCTCTAACCCGGAGAACTGCAACTCAGAATCCTGACCTAACTGCATCATTGTTTTGCCACCTATCTCACCAGTCTGACTACTGTCTGAGATCAGGTTAAAGCGAATTGCATCTCGCCACCTCCCTTGACACAGTATCTTCGCCTGCTTTACTATGGTGTCCATAACAAGCACGGCACACAGCTCATGAAGTATCATGTAGAGGATATTAAACGGGTTCTCTGAAACCGCCATGCGACGCTCCAAGTCATCACCAAGTGCGTATCTACGGGATGTTTCAAGCTTGATAGGCCCTGTCTTCTCCCCTACGAGTAATTCCAGATGCAGGATTCGCCAGAGATGCAAGTGGCATCGGTACCCTAGTGTCAAAAGTACCTTGAATTGTCCATCAACCCGAAGGGTGACGATTCCATCAGAGACTGAGATGTTAGACACTTCCTTTGGGATAACAGTATCTAGAAGTTTCGACCGAACAAGGGTGCTAAGTTTCTTCAGTGCCGGTTTCAGCTCTGCCTCCGGAAGAGTGCTCTTTATACCAATATCTTCTATGCATTTGGGAAGTCTGCTGTATCGACCTGTAATCAAATATATCCATTGTTTCATCAATTATCAGATATAGATCTGTTTACAAATTGCTGGTGTATGACTTGAAGGTAGCTAGTTAATACCAATATCACCAATCTAGTTAATTTATGCTGGTATATTGCCTTGGAAGTAGCTAATCAATACCAGTATAACGAGTGCTGTACTACTATCCTTTGGTACACTTCGTACTGATGAGGTTGGAGCTAAGTCTAACAAAAAAGGATATCACAGGAAACTTTCTTGTTTAGGCCATGGCAAGTACCAATTCAAGTAGGCTAATACCAGTACGATAGTTTCCAGTGCTATTTCTTTCTCTAAGCCAAATATCACATGTATTAAGTTACCCTCCTAAGTTCAAGTATTGCTCATGACAGGCACTCCATGACTCCAAGAAAGAACATTAAAAGAAATGAATAATGTGACATGTTATATCACATTATATTCCATAGAAGTTTCGATTGTGGGTTTCTTATGCATCTTGAAGCAATAATACAAAGAAACAAAAGCTTCACCATTTCAGATTTGAATGGAAGAAGAAAGTACACATTCAAATCACAGTTCCATTCTATAGTACACATCCTAACCGTGAAATGAGGAGCAGTACCTGTACGAAAGACCTCAATGGCAGAGGGGATGTCGTGAATGGGGTGTGCGGCATGTTGAAGCTCTTTATGCACAAAAGACAGCGAATCAGCTGCCCGAGTAACATAGAGGCCAAGCAGGCTCTGCCTGGTTTTGTCGATGAACCTGAGAAGATCGATCTTCATCTCATCATAGGATGGTTTCCGGCCGAGCTCGTCCCCCTTCAGGCTCTTCTTCATGAGCTCCTTAAGCGACAGGTACGATTCCTCCGCCACTCGCCGGACCAACGCCATGAACTCCACTGTCTCGCCACCCACCTCCATCCTGTCAAAATATCCGAAATTGAAGAAGAAAAGATCCAAAACCCTAGTTTGTTTGTGCCGCTGAGAGACATTGAAGCTCGTGTCGAACCTTAGAAAATTGCGAGACGTCACCGGTTTCTACTAATCAAATCAAGCAGCTGAGTTTCTCGGCGGTGCCTCGCGAATCGCTATCGGAGGGAAAGGCTGATTCTTGCTTTTGATAAAACGATTGGAATTTGGAGGGAAAGATTGATTCTTGTTCTTTGGGCGCCCGTAAGAGATGTTCCCCGCCAGATCCCAAGATAATAAGGATTCGTATCTCCTCAGGTACCTGACCCAACACAGTTGAAATGGACGATCCAGATTTACTCTCAGTCGGTGGCTATTGGGAATGGCTCATAAGTGTTATTTGTGCTTTGAGATTCGTGTCAAGTTAAAATAACAATCTGGGACCATCCGTTTCAATTGTACTAAGTCAAGTAACCTGAGGGGGTTTGATAGAATTCAGATAATATAGAATGTAATTTCACATAGTTGGTAATTAACTTTCAGAAAAACCCCTGCAATTTTCGCTATTCCTCATACCATAGAGAATAATTATAAAACTAAATATATAGCCATATAGGTCAAGCAGAATCTGACCGCAATTTGAAATACAGAGCAAAAAGATACATGCATCACATCTTTTATTCTATGTTAAACCCAAAACATTATTATTATTTTTTTAGTTACAATTTGTTAAAAAAAAAGTACATAATCTCGATTTTTATTTTTTATGGAATACAATGAAAAGCATAAAATATTAAACACAACCAAAATTTATACTTCTTTTAGAATGAAATGACCACAAAATTATGAAACAAATAAAGAAGAGGACAACAAAAATGAATGTAAAAGAAAATAAATACTGGCTGAATACACCAGATGATACTATAAAAATAGACAAACATAGAAATTAGAAAATAATAATTGAAATAAAAAATGCAGTGGTACAAATTTTGTCTCTCTATGAAAGATATATCCAGGTTCAACTCTCAAAGATGATATCTAAAATATACCGAAATATATTGAGGTTCAACTCTCAAAAATATAGAAATACATCGGTGCCCTTGAAAAAAAGGCGAACTTCAATTGCTTTTATAGCAAAAAAATAATAATATCCACTTGGTCAGATGGTCAACAGGTACGATACGGATCAGGTGGAGACATTTTCTTCGAATACGGTACGAATCCGTTAAACGGGTTAAAAAGTACTATTCACATCTCGATTTGTAGTTCGATGAAATATTATTCAAAACAAGAAAAAAAAAGGATAAAAATAATAATGAATATAACTAATTTGTATTATGAAAATTTAGTAAATATAAAACTTTGTTGCATCATATATTATCTTCATACAAATATATATCTATATATGTAATTTTATTTTGATAAAATTATTTATAGGATAACAGGTAAGATAACGAAAAAAAATCGTTACCTTTACTCATATTCGATAAGCTAACGGAAAAAAAAAATCTTACTTTTGTTCATCTTTTCAAATACGATACGGATCGGATAAACAGACAAAAGAGTGTCATTGACACTCCTAATTATAATCCACTTGGACTTTTATTTAATTAACCCGTAAAGCTTGATTACCGCTATAAAACAGACTTACAAATTAAGAGAGGCAGACGTTAATTACATCAGCTTGTTTTATTTTGTATGCACGTCGACTACGGAATGTGTAAGAAAGGAATAAAGTTTCCGGATTTTTTTTTTTTTTAAAAAAGTATTTTTGGACCGAGTACTTTTTTATTTTACTTTTCTGTATCACATTTAATGTTTAACGAGTGAAAACCTTGTAAAAAATGTTAATGCTGTTTGATTATTTATTAAAATGATATAAATATAACAATAACAAAAAGTAACAGAAAGAATAATAAATGTGAAAAGAACGGTAATAATATAATTGTCACAACCCTTTTTTTTTTGGAAAATAAGAAGTACAATTTAAATTTTTCATTGAAAACATTTTAAAAATAAAAAATATATATAGTATGATTTTCGCAAATGGATTAAAATTAGTTAGGTCGCAATTTTTATTTAGAGCTTCATCTACCCTTATTGTTGTCTAAGAGCAAGAATATTTAGAGTCCAGTACTACAATATTGGATTCATTAAGACTCATGCGCTGCAACAAATCATTTAAATTTCTAGTTTTGAATATTGAGCAACATTTTGCGTCATGTACAATATTTATTTCATTAATTATAATCATGCATAATGGTTTTGAATCGCAAAGCGCACTAGTGTTCAATCAAAACACAGAAGAAGAAAAGAAAAAAAGAAAAAGAAAAAAAATGAGATTCTATTTGGTAATAGCAACGTTTGATAGTACTTAACCGGTTCAAAATAGATTTATTCAGAGACCAAATTTCAAATTTATTTTTGGAGATCTTTCCTAGCGACTCTGAACAAGTTCTTCTCGTCGTTTCCGACCTCTCGCCTACAACTCCTACCAACACCGCCTCAACTACCACCGACCTCAACCCTTTTCTTCCCCACCTCTCCTACCACCCTCCTCAACCTTCTGAGCAAAATGATGCTAACGCCCCTGCTCTAGCCTCTATCGATTGGGAAGATTACGGTGCTGTTTTGATTGGAGGTGCTCCTTTTGAGAAGAAACGAAAGAGGAAGGAGGATTTGATGTACTTTCAGGTAAAGAATTGTGCTAGTTTCATTAATTTAAGAGCAATGGCAAATAGATTAGAGGGAATTAGTGTTGAGAATCAATGATAATTTTTCTTTCATTTTTCGGTCATCATTAGTAATATAAAATGTTGAACTTTAGTTAAATGAAATTGCTATTGACCTGGAGCTTCTTGCTTATAGTTGCAAACTGTAGATAAAAATATGAAATGCATGTGTTATTATCACAAATGGAATTCGATATTGGATATAATACATAATAATATGTGCACAAGCTATTTTTTGGGTCTCTTTCATAGTATATTTTGTACCTCTCTTTCATGTCAATTACAAAGATTTACTGTATTAATACTATGTTTCTGTTTAGGTTTAGACACAAAAATAAATAATCAGTTAAGATTTTAAGATGATAAATTATAATTTTTAAAAAAAATCAGCAGTTGAACCGATTGACCCACCGGTCTAACCAGTGAACTGTTGATCTAGAGTTTTACCGAGTTGATGTTTGGTCTGATTCTAATAGCATTGGTTCTTAGTAAACTAAAAAAGAAGATGACAAAACAGGTCATGTTAGCGAGTGTAATTATGGAATTATTCCAAATCCATCTGAAATTCGTTATATCTTTAATTTGATCGAATGGTCAACCACGCACCAATCCCAAAGTACTTTTTTTTATAATGGATCCAATTAAAAGTTAACCAATAAATAAAATATCATACCTAATATAGTTTTGAGGCCCCGATAAAAGTAGACATTTTTTTATTGGATTAGAAGGCCTAATGGGCTCAGAATTCTCTAGCAATCCCCAAAAATGCACTCGCTTGATAGTGTAGAGCAAGGGATGTCAGAAATTTTAATAAATTTTATGAATAAATATTTATATTCTTTGTTTTAATATTATGTTCGAAATTTTGTTTGCTTACAACTATAACCATACCAAAAATATTTCTTTAATTTATTTGGGTAATAACGTCAACATGTTGTTGGCCACCTCTGGATCACGTTTTGATATTAAGCATGTCAACAATATATATTCATTCATCAATTTTTATTAATTTTGCTATTTATGCTTCTCATCTCATCATATATTTTCAATCTGTCTTAATTTAGCATGATGTCAGAAATAGTAGGTTATATTTGACATGTTATATGAGAGCATCTATTTTTCTGAAACTATTAGAGTTTTTAATGCAGTTTCTAATTCAGATTCAAAGATGTGAGAAAGTTTCTTATTTAAAATCTATGTAGTAAAGTTTCTTATTAAGAAACTGTGTATAAAGTCCATGCTGACTAAATGATTGGCTCAAATTATTTCTCTTTTTTAATTTGTTGCTGACGTGGCTTAATAAATCTCTAAAATTAATTTCAAGGATATGAGAGTTAGAAACTTTAGAGACCTTAATTTCTAAAAAGTAGTTAAAAGTTATATAGAAACTCAGGAGAAATAATTTAGTATTTAGTATTTAGGATAGGATATTTTAAAAGATGTCATTTATAGAGTTCTCTTTTTAGAAATTTATGTTTTTATAAATATATTTCATTTGTACTCTATGTAATAATGAAGTCAAGAATACGAATAAGTTTTCTCATAATATTGTTTCTCTTTTATTTCTCGCATCTCCTTTAGGAACCCTAAGAAATTTTAATAAATTTTAAAATTATTTTCTTATAATAATTTTAATCTGTATTCGACACAATTATAAAACTTTTCATAACCAAAATTAATTATTTCTTTTTTGTTTTCATTTTCAATAATAACGAACAATTACATTTCACCAGGTGGTGAACTGGAAAAGATCAGAATTGTTAACAGGATTTAAAAAAATAATTTTTAGTTTTTTTTAATAACAGAAAAGCAAACTTAAAATTAATGAAGCATTGGTGAACCTAGTAAAACTTGGATAGCAAGTAGTTCATTTTTTAGGCAAGCGGGATTAACATTCTTTATTTAACCATGAAACAAAAGCATGTCTAGTAGTATTGCGCATTAATAAAACACTTGCTAACTAAGGTCAGCAATTGTTAAATAAGGAAACAATATAATTGATTAATTATTTAGAAGGTCGGTAATTGTTAAATAAGGAAACAATATAAAAATATAAAATATATATGTATATACGTACTTACCTTAAGATATAAGTAAATAGATGACAGAAATAGAAATAGCGCTTTAATCTTCCTTCAATCTTCTCTCATATTTTTATATTTAGAATTAGGGTCCGGTATATAAACACCCCCATACTCTCTCTTTTTCTTATCAAATCTATACGCTCCTCCTCTCTCTCCTACCATGGCGCCTCCCCCTTCTACTAAAAGGCCCATAGACATTCCAGACCACATACTTCACAAAATGGTCCTGCCTCGTCTCCCTTTCAAATGCCTGAATAGATGCAAATGCATTACTAAGGAAATATATTCTCTAATCAGCTCAGATGCCACATTTGCTGCCGATCAGTCCCGCTCAGCAAGCACTTCATCAAGTGGCTTTGTTTACATGGCCCATAATGGTTTATCGTTCTTCCCCGACCCAGAACTTATAGGTGTACCCGACCCGTCCCTCAATTTCCTCAACCCGACATCTGGTGAGATCATGCTAGTCTCCTCCACAAACGGCCTACTTCTCCTTTATGGTGAATTCAGTGGCATGAAATCCCTCTGTGTGTGTAATCCTGCTACCAAAGAGATGGCGTTCGTTCCAAATGCTGTCGGGGAAGAATATTTCAGCAACGAAATGGGTACTCTTGCGTATGATCCTTGCGAGTTACCTCATCGGTTCACCATTGTTGATCCTCTGCTGCGCATCCATACAAATGGTCTATTGTGCCAGTTTGACGTCTTTCATTCAGACACCGGCAAATGGACCCGTTCTAGCCAGAGCATATATCTAGCCATGATTTTTCCAGCTCTAGTTAAAGCAGTATGCTCAGCTAAGGGGGTGATATATTGGTGTTTTGGAACGTATCTTTTGTGGTACGATATAAAGAGGGATATAGCAGGGACCCTATCATTGCCAGTGATTGAAGGGAGGGTGATAGATGGAGTCACTGATGTAGGGGTCTGCGCCGGTGAAATCACATGTTGCCGTGCATGGAGTGGCGGGATTGAAGTGTGGAGACTGACTGGGGGGTCCCACTGGGATAGGATGCATGCAACGAGTTGGGACGGCATGGCAAATGCATTTGACTTTTATCTTGGCATGCAGTTACGCCACGAAAACAAGTCTGATTTGTTCTACAAGCAACGCGTTGTACGTCCAGTAGGATTTGATGGGCAATTTGTTTATATTGCTGTGCGGCTCAAGTATCGATATAATACTGAAAAGCTGTTCAGCTGGGAAATAGAGACGGGACGGGTTGAAGGCAAGGGTATGATTACTACAAATGGACCATGTTGCGGAGATCATGCCTTCAATTATTCGAATAGCATGGCCCGAGTGCCGCAGATTTCGAAGGAGATTTCTAAGTAAACTGAGATATGATTTTGTTTAGTTTTAGGATTCTAGAAATTAATATGGGTAATGTATTGGAGTTATTGTTGCACTGCTTTTCTGATATGGTGAAACAGGGATGTATTTAATGTATTGGTTACAAGAGTTGCAAATCATGTCATAAAAAATTTATGCAATTTATGAAGTTATTTATGTTTAAGTGTTTAAAACAGAAATTTATGTTTGATGTGGTATGGTGATTGTATGCACTTTTGGTGGGGACAAAATTGTCAATAGTTTGGTATCTGGTATCTGATCGAGCTTGTGTAATTGAGAGTAGTTAGATCTGACCAAGATTGATGTAATGATTTCTATAATACTCGTACTTTTTTAGATGAGAAGCTAAGGATGTGAATCCCTTAATATAGTTATCTTTTTATAAACAATTATATTTATAGCTTCTGTTATTTCCCCTTTTGAATCTCTTTGACTTGCTTGTCTGCACTTCAGCTAAACCAAATAAGCAAAAAAATGTAATGTAAATGTTAGGGGTCTACTTGTAATTTTGCATCTCATTATTCTGGTGGAATGAATGAGAAAATCCTTTATTCCAAGATCTCTGAATAAAACCCAAACAGTGATCTCCTGCCTGTTGTGAAGTCTTTTGATTGAGTTATTCGTGTATATGATTTTTCAATTTTATTTTCTCTTTTTGATTGAATTATTTTTTTATATTCCCCGCTTTGTCTCCCTGCTGCAGTGTTTATTCTGGCACTGATGTTCGCTTTGAGGCTCGGTTAAAACACTTTTTCTATATACCCAACTTTCCCATTTGAAAACAGATAAATGAATAAAAGATATTTGAGCAAGCAGCATGTGAGACTTGGTGACGCCGGTGTAGAGGGCAAAACTACAAATCTTTATTTTCAGTTTTTAAAAACTGTTCGTGTATCTGTGACCAGGAAAACATATATAATACTACAATTACTCTAACATAAGAAATATGTGTTAAGCCCTGCAAAATATGAAAAGGTGTTTAACATCCATGCACAATACAAACATCCGTAAGTAACTCGGCCATAAACAAATCGTTACCAAACCAAACCGATAAATTACAACTTCAACTTTTGATCAAAGTCTAAAACAACCCGAAACCAATTGACATTTCACAAGCACCTGACTCACTAACACATAACACAAAGCAACCAAAATGCAATTGACTGTCCACACACACATATGACAAGCCTTGACTTGAACCGGACTGACCAGTAACCCAATGAAACCTGAACCCGATTGACTCAAGACTGAATTAACATGACCCCCCACTGATCTGCAACGTGAATTGACTGGAACTCTGGTAACTTAGACCCGACACCAGACCCACACCCTAAATGACCTGAACACCACATGACTCAACCTGACCCTGAACTGCCCTGTCATACCTGATTGCCACCGATCTGTTATTTTAACAACATCGAGTACAGTCTCAGGTTTTGGTAGAAATTCGGGTTGAGATATACATTATACTAGAAAACTTACAGCCAGAGAACCAGCAGATAGCCTGACAGGTCCAAAACAATCTGGGGTAGTAGTAGAAGTAGGAGCAACCTACCTAAACTTAACTGAGAGAGAAAGTACAAGGAAAATAACAACTCGGCAGCCACTGCCAAGCATTTCGAGAGAGAGGAGAATACCATCGGGCGATAAACCATTCTACTTATGGGGATGTTGTTCCTTAGTCTCAAAAAAGCACTGGCAGGGGAGATGAGCCCCTTGTTCAAGCAATCTTCGACCCTCAAAACCACACTCCGGTCCAGAATACCATTGGAAGATAGAAGAAAAAAGTGGCCGGATCTGTGTATGAGACGAGGTAAAAAAAAAAAAAAATTAAGAAACCATGAAGCAATTTAAAAGCGACCGGAAAAGGTATGCCCATAAAAATCTACATTACTGCTACTGTTCTGTCTCCACCAGGAAGTAACAACATACAAACACTATTATTTTATATGGTGTAAAGTTGTTAAGCCATGATGTGTCTGTAGAATACCAAAATTAGCTCCCAATGCCCCAAGAAAGGCAAAGTGGAGAAACTTAATTCCTACAAAAAGTAAGCGAACTCTAAATGCACGTCTGCTCCCTATACATACCATTTCACTGGTAATATCGGCCACTCAGATTTTCACTAGTATCTAGAGAAGAGAAAGAAAATTACACAAGGAGGTGGTAATTAAGCTGAGAAACATAAAGAACCTGATGTTTACTCCTAGGGTAAAATACGAGTTGCCCTTAGCACGCACTTTAAGTACCTCATCTGCATAGCAGTCTTCAGTGCCATCCTCTTTCTTTATGGAGTTACGCCAAGGAACAAAAAGAAAAGCTTAGTTATATTGTGTTTAATCTGTGTTGTACATACTCCTAGTCCATTTTTGTTTGATTCATATTTTAGATTTATTTAGTCATACAAATGAAAGTATCAGTATCTCTAACAGTTGTATTTGGATGAGTTGATATTTATTTATGTGTTTTTAACTTTTATGGAACTTATATATTGTTGCCAAAGGGGAGATCTTTTGGGTTTAGTCAAACATGCTTCACATACCATTCCTAACAAAACCACATCTTCGGGACTGCAGCAAATCTCAGCATTTCTCCTCAACTCTTCGTGAATCTCAAGCAACCTTGTGTGTCTACTGCACGCAATTGCCCTAACAAGAAGCTTCTCCACATCTATGCAGCTCTGGTCAATTGTAAGTGTCGCCTCCTTATTACCAGTAAGCGGGTCCACGATAATTGACCCATGGACACACCTGACTTGCCGATCTGGCCCCAGCTCAATCCTCACAAAAGGAGCCAGACTCCCTGGCTCTCTGCCTCCATTTTCAGTATCAAGCCAGTAAGTCAACTTCAGCCCGGGTATCTCTAACCCGGAGAACTGCAACTCAGAATCCTGACCTAACTGCATCATTGTTTTGCCACCTATCTCACCAGTCTGACTACTGTCTGAGATCAGGTTAAAGCGAATTGCATCTCGCCACCTCCCTTGACACAGTATCTTCGCCTGCTTTACTATGGTGTCCATAACAAGCACGGCACACAGCTCATGAAGTATCATGTAGAGGATATTAAACGGGTTCTCTGAAACCGCCATGCGACGCTCCAAGTCATCACCAAGTGCGTATCTACGGGATGTTTCAAGCTTGATAGGCCCTGTCTTCTCCCCTACGAGTAATTCCAGATGCAGGATTCGCCAGAGATGCAAGTGGCATCGGTACCCTAGTGTCAAAAGTACCTTGAATTGTCCATCAACCCGAAGGGTGACGATTCCATCAGAGACTGAGATGTTAGACACTTCCTTTGGGATAACAGTATCTAGAAGTTTCGACCGAACAAGGGTGCTAAGTTTCTTCAGTGCCGGTTTCAGCTCTGCCTCCGGAAGAGTGCTCTTTATACCAATATCTTCTATGCATTTGGGAAGTCTGCTGTATCGACCTGTAATCAAATATATCCATTGTTTCATCAATTATCAGATATAGATCTGTTTACAAATTGCTGGTGTATGACTTGAAGGTAGCTAGTTAATACCAATATCACCAATCTAGTTAATTTATGCTGGTATATTGCCTTGGAAGTAGCTAATCAATACCAGTATAACGAGTGCTGTACTACTATCCTTTGGTACACTTCGTACTGATGAGGTTGGAGCTAAGTCTAACAAAAAAGGATATCACAGGAAACTTTCTTGTTTAGGCCATGGCAAGTACCAATTCAAGTAGGCTAATACCAGTACGATAGTTTCCAGTGCTATTTCTTTCTCTAAGCCAAATATCACATGTATTAAGTTACCCTCCTAAGTTCAAGTATTGCTCATGACAGGCACTCCATGACTCCAAGAAAGAACATTAAAAGAAATGAATAATGTGACATGTTATATCACATTATATTCCATAGAAGTTTCGATTGTGGGTTTCTTATGCATCTTGAAGCAATAATACAAAGAAACAAAAGCTTCACCATTTCAGATTTGAATGGAAGAAGAAAGTACACATTCAAATCACAGTTCCATTCTATAGTACACATCCTAACCGTGAAATGAGGAGCAGTACCTGTACGAAAGACCTCAATGGCAGAGGGGATGTCGTGAATGGGGTGTGCGGCATGTTGAAGCTCTTTATGCACAAAAAACAGCGAATCAGCTGCCCGAGTAACATAGAGGCCAAGCAGGCTCTGCCTGGTTTTTTCGATGAACCTGAGAAGATCGATCTTCATCTCATCATAGGATGGTTTCCGGCCGAGCTCGTCCCCCTTCAGGCTCTTCTTCATGAGCTCCTTAAGCGACAGGTACGATTCCTCCGCCACTCGCCGGACCAACGCCATGAACTCCACTGTCTCGCCACCCACCTCCATCCTGTCAAAATATCCGAAATTGAAGAAGAAAAGATCCAAAACCCTAGTTTGTTTGTGCCGCTGAGAGACATTGAAGCTCGTGTCGAACCTTAGAAAATTGCGAGACGTCACCGGTTTCTACTAATCAAATCAAGCAGCTGAGTTTCTCGGCGGTGCCTCGCGAATCGCTATCGGAGGGAAAGGCTGATTCTTGCTTTTGATAAAACGATTGGAATTTGGAGGGAAAGATTGATTCTTGTTCTTTGGGCGCCCGTAAGAGATGTTCCCCGCCAGATCCCAAGATAATAAGGATTCGTATCTCCTCAGGTACCTGACCCAACACAGTTGAAATGGACGATCCAGATTTACTCTCAGTCGGTGGCTATTGGGAATGGCTCATAAGTGTTATTTGTGCTTTGAGATTCGTGTCAAGTTAAAATAACAATCTGGGACCATCCGTTTCAATTGTACTAAGTCAAGTAACCTGAGGGGGTTTGATAGAATTCAGATAATATAGAATGTAATTTCACATAGTTGGTAATTAACTTTCAGAAAAACCCCTGCAATTTTCGCTATTCCTCATACCATAGAGAATAATTATAAAACTAAATATATAGCCATATAGGTCAAGCAGAATCTGACCGCAATTTGAAATACAGAGCAAAAAGATACATGCATCACATCTTTTATTCTATGTTAAACCCAAAACATTATTATTATTTTTTTAGTTACAATTTGTTAAAAAAAAAGTACATAATCTCGATTTTTATTTTTTATGGAATACAATGAAAAGCATAAAATATTAAACACAACCAAAATTTATACTTCTTTTAGAATGAAATGACCACAAAATTATGAAACAAATAAAGAAGAGGACAACAAAAATGAATGTAAAAGAAAATAAATACTGGCTGAATACACCAGATGATACTATAAAAATAGACAAACATAGAAATTAGAAAATAATAATTGAAATAAAAAATGCAGTGGTACAAATTTTGTCTCTCTATGAAAGATATATCCAGGTTCAACTCTCAAAGATGATATCTAAAATATACCGAAATATATTGAGGTTCAACTCTCAAAAATATAGAAATACATCGGTGCCCTTGAAAAAAAGGCGAACTTCAATTGCTTTTATAGCAAAAAAAAAATAATATCCACTTGGTCAGATGGTCAACAGGTACGATACGGATCAGGTGGAGACATTTTCTTCGAATACGGTACGAATCCGTTAAACGGGTAAAAAAGTACTATTCACATCTCGATTTGTACTTCGATGAAATATTATTCAAAACAAGAAAAAAAAAGGATAAAAATAATAATGAATATAACTAATTTGTATTATGAAAATTTAGTAAATATAAAACTTTGTTGTATCATATATTATCTTCATACAAATATATATCTATATATGTAATTTTATTTTGATAAAATTATTTATAGGATAACAGGTAAGATAACGAAAAAAAATCGTTACCTTTACTCATATTCGATAAGCTAACGGAAAAAAAACATCTTACTTTTGTTCATCTTTTCAAATACGATACGGATCGGATAAACAGACAAAAGAGTGTCATTGACACTCCTAATTATAATCCACTTGGACTTTTATTTAATTAACCCGTAAAGCTTGATTACTGCTATAAAACAGACTTACAAATTAAGAGAGGCAGACGTTAATTACCTCAGCTTGTTTTATTTTGTATGCACGTCGACTACGGAATGTGTAAGAAAGGAATAAAGTTTCCGGATTTTTTTTTTTTTTTAAAAGTATTTTTGGACCGAGTACTTTTTTATTTTACTTTTCTGTATCACATTTAATGTTTAACGAGTGAAAACCTTGTAAAAAATGTTAATGCTGTTTGATTATTTATTAAAATGATATAAATATAACAATAACAAAAAGTAACAGAAAGAATAATAAATGTGAAAAGAACGGTAATAATATAATTGTCACAACCCTTTTTTTTTTGGAAAATAAGAAGTACAATTTAAATTTTTCATTGAAAACATTTTAAAAATAAAAAATATATATAGTATGATTTTCGCAAATGGATTAAAATTAGTTAGGTCGCAATTATTATTTAGAGCTTCATCTACCCTTATTGTTGTCTAAGAGCAAGAATATATAGAGTCCAGTATTACAATATTGGATTCATTAAGACTCATGCGCTGCAACAAATCATTTAAATTTCTAGTTTTGAATATTGAGCAACATTTTGCGTCATGTACAATATTTATTTCATTAATTATAATCATACATAATGGTTTTGAATCGCAAAGCGCACTAGTGTTCAATCAAAACACAGAAGAAGAAAAGAAAAAAACAAAAACAAAAAAAATGAGATTCTATTTGGTAATAGCAACGTTTGATAGTACTTAACCGGTTCAAAATAGATTTATTCAGAGACCAAATTTCAAATTTATTTTTGGAGATCTTTCCTAGCGACTCTGAACAAGTTCTTCCCGTCGTTTCCGACCTCTCGCCTACAACTCCTACCAACACCGCCTCAACTACCACCGACCTCAACCCTTTTCTTCCCCACCTCTCCTACCACCCTCCTCAACCTTCTGAGCAAAATGATGCTAACGCCCCTGCTCTAGCCTCTATCGATTGGGAAGATTACGGTGCTGTTTTGATTGGAGGTGCTCCTTTTGAGAAGAAACGAAAGAGGAAGGAGGATTTGATGTACTTTCAGGTAAAGAATTGTGCTAGTTTCGTTAATTTAAGAGCAATGGTAAATAGATTAGAGGGAATTAGTGTTGAGAATCAATGATAATTTTTCTTTCATTTTTCGGTCATCATTAGTAGTATAAAAAGTTGAACTTTAGTTAAATGAAATTGCTATTGAATAAGGATGAGCTTCTTGCTTGTAGTTGCAAACTGTAGATAAAAATATGAAATGCATGTGTTATTATCACAAATGGAAGTCGATATTGGATATAATACATAATAATATGTGCACAAGCTATTTTTTGGGTCTCTTTCATAGTATATTTTGTACCTCTCTTTCATGTCAATTACAAAGATTTACTGTATTAATACTATGTTTCTGTTTAGGTTTAGACACAAAAATAAATAATCAGTTAAGATTTTAAGATGATAAATTATAATTTTTAAAAAAAATCAGCAGTTGAACCGATTGACCCACCGGTCTAACCAGTGAACTGTTGATCTAGAGTTTTACCGAGTTGATGTTTGGTCTGATTCTAATAGCATTGGTTCTTAGTAAACTAAAAAAGAAGATGACAAAACAGGTCATGTTAGCGAGTGTAATTATGGAATTATTCCAAATCCATCTGAAATTCGTTATATCTTTAATTTGATCGAATGGTCAACCACGCACCAATCCCAAAGTACTTTTTTTTATAATGGATCCAATTAAAAGTTAACCAATAAATAAAATATCATACCTAATATAGTTTTGAGGCCCAGATAAAAGTAGACATTTTTTTATTGGATTAGAAGGCCTAATGGGCTCAGAATTCTCTAGCAATCCCCAAAAATGCACTCGCTTGATAGTGTAGAGCAAGGGATGTCAGAAATTTTATGAATAAATATTTATATTCTTTGTTTTAATATTATGTTCGAAATTTTGTTTGCTTACAACTATAACCATACCAAAAATATTTCTTTAATTTATTTGGGTAATAACGTCAACATGTTGTTGGCCACCTCTGGATCACGTTTTGATATTAAGCATGTCAACAATATATATTCATTCATCAATTTTTATTAATTTTGCTATTTATGCTTCTCATCTCATCATATATTTTCAATCTGTCTTAATTTAGCATGATGTCAGAAATAGTAGGTTATATTTGACATGTTATATGAGAGCATCTATTTTTCTGAAACTATTAGAGTTTTTAATGCAGTTTCTAATTCAGATTCAAAGATGTGAGAAAGTTTCTTATTTAAAATCTATGTAGTAAAGTTTCTTATTAAGAAACTGTGTATAAAGTCCATGCTGACTAAATGATTGGCTCAAATTATTTCTCTTTTTTAATTTGTTGCTGACGTGGCTTAATAAATCTCTAAAATTAATTTCAAGGATATGAGAGTTAGAAACTTTAGAGACCTTAATTTCTAAAAAGTAGTTAAAAGTTATATAGAAACTCAGGAGAAATAATTTAGTATTTAGTATTTAGGATAGGATATTTTAAAAGATGTTATTTATAGAGTTCTCTTTTTAGAAATTTATGTTTTTATAAATATATTTCATTTGTACTCTATGTAATAATGAAGTCAAGAATACGAATAAGTTTTCTCATAATATTGTTTCTCTTTTATTTCTCGCATCTCCTTTAGGAACCCTAAGAAATTTTAATAAATTTTAAAATTATTTTCTTATAATAATTTTAATCTGTATTCGACACAATTATAAAACTTTTCATAACCAAAATTAATTATTTCTTTTTTGTTTTCATTTTCAATAATAACGAACAATTACATTTCACCAGGTGGTGAACTGGAAAAGATCAGAATTGTTAACAGGATTTAAAAAAATAATTTTTAGTTTTTTTTAATAACAGAAAAGCAAACTTAAAATTAATGAAGCATTGGTGAACCTAGTAAAACTTGGATAGCAAGTAGTTCATTTTTTAGGCAAGCGGGATTAACATTCTTTATTTAACCATGAAACAAAAGCATGTCTAGTAGTATTGCGCATTAATAAAACACTTGCTAACTAAGGTCAGCAATTGTTAAATAAGGAAACAATATAATTGATTAATTATTTAGAAGGTCGGTAATTGTTAAATAAGGAAACAATATAAAAATATAAAATATATATGTATATACGTACTTACCTTAAGATATAAGTAAATAGATGACAGAAATAGAAATAGCGCTTTAATCTTCCTTCAATCTTCTCTCATATTTTTATATTTAGAATTAGGGTCCGGTATATAAACACCCCCATACTCTCTCTTTTTCTTATCAAATCTATACGCTCCTCCTCTCTCTCCTACCATGGCGCCTCCCCCTTCTACTAAAAGGCCCATAGACATTCCAGACCACATACTTCACAAAATGGTCCTGCCTCGTCTCCCTTTCAAATGCCTGAATAGATGCAAATGCATTACTAAGGAAATATATTCTCTAATCAGCTCAGATGCCACATTTGCTGCCGATCAGTCCCGCTCAGCAAGCACTTCATCAAGTGGCTTTGTTTACATGGCCCATAATGGTTTATCGTTCTTCCCCGACCCAGAACTTATAGGTGTACCCGACCCGTCCCTCAATTTCCTCAACCCGACATCTGGTGAGATCATGCTAGTCTCCTCCACAAACGGCCTACTTCTCCTTTATGGTGAATTCAGTGGCATGAAATCCCTCTGTGTGTGTAATCCTGCTACCAAAGAGATGGCGTTCGTTCCAAATGCTGTCGGGGAAGAATATTTCAGCAACGAAATGGGTACTCTTGCGTATGATCCTTGCGAGTTACCTCATCGGTTCACCATTGTTGATCCTCTGCTGCGCATCCATACAAATGGTCTATTGTGCCAGTTTGACGTCTTTCATTCAGACACCGGCAAATGGACCCGTTCTAGCCAGAGCATATATCTAGCCATGATTTTTCCAGCTCTAGTTAAAGCAGTATGCTCAGCTAAGGGGGTGATATATTGGTGTTTTGGAACGTATCTTTTGTGGTACGATATAAAGAGGGATATAGCAGGGACCCTATCATTGCCAGTGATTGAAGGGAGGGTGATAGATGGAGTCACTGATGTAGGGGTCTGCGCCGGTGAAATCACATGTTGCCGTGCATGGAGTGGCGGGATTGAAGTGTGGAGACTGACTGGGGGGTCCCACTGGGATAGGATGCATGCAACGAGTTGGGACGGCATGGCAAATGCATTTGACTTTTATCTTGGCATGCAGTTACGCCACGAAAACAAGTCTGATTTGTTCTACAAGCAACGCGTTGTACGTCCAGTAGGATTTGATGGGCAATTTGTTTATATTGCTGTGCGGCTCAAGTATCGATATAATACTGAAAAGCTGTTCAGCTGGGAAATAGAGACGGGACGGGTTGAAGGCAAGGGTATGATTACTACAAATGGACCATGTTGCGGAGATCATGCCTTCAATTATTCGAATAGCATGGCCCGAGTGCCGCAGATTTCGAAGGAGATTTCTAAGTAAACTGAGATATGATTTTGTTTAGTTTTAGGATTCTAGAAATTAATATGGGTAATGTATTGGAGTTATTGTTGCACTGCTTTTCTGATATGGTGAAACAGGGATGTATTTAATGTATTGGTTACAAGAGTTGCAAATCATGTCATAAAAAATTTATGCAATTTATGAAGTTATTTATGTTTAAGTGTTTAAAACAGAAATTTATGTTTGATGTGGTATGGTGATTGTATGCACTTTTGGTGGGGACAAAATTGTCAATAGTTTGGTATCTGGTATCTGATCGAGCTTGTGTAATTGAGAGTAGTTAGATCTGACCAAGATTGATGTAATGATTTCTATAATACTCGTACTTTTTTAGATGAGAAGCTAAGGATGTGAATCCCTTAATATAGTTATGTTTTTATAAACAATTATATTTATAGCTTCTGTTATTTCCCCTTTTGAATCTCTTTGACTTGCTTGTCTGCACTTCAGCTAAACCAAATAAGCAAAAAAATGTAATGTAAATGTTAGGGGTCTACTTGTAATTTTGCATCTCATTATTCTGGTGGAATGAATGAGAAAATCCTTTATTCCAAGATCTCTGAATAAAACCCAAACAGTGATCTCCTGCCTGTTGTGAAGTCTTTTGATTGAGTTATTCGTGTATATGATTTTTCAATTTTATTTTCTCTTTTTGATTGAATTATTTTTTTATATTCCCCGCTTTGTCTCCCTGCTGCAGTGTTTATTCTGGCACTGATGTTCGCTTTGAGGCTCGGTTAAAACACTTTTTCTATATACCTAACTTTCCCATTTGAAAACAGATAAATGAATAAAAGATATTTTAGCAAGCAGCATGTGAGACTTGGTGATGCCGGTGTAGAGGGCAAAACTACAAATCTTTATTTTCAGTAAAAACTGTTCGTGTATCTGTGACCAGGAAAACATATATAATACTACAATTACTCTAACATAAGAAATATGTGTTAAGCCCTGCAAAATATGAAAAGGTGTTTAACATCCATGCACAATACAAACATCCGTAAGTAACTCGGCCATAAACAAATCGTTACCAAACCAAACCGATAAATTACAACTTCAACTTTTGATCAAAGTCTAAAACAACCCGAAACCAATTGACATTTCACAAGCACCTGACTCACTAACACATAACACAAAGCAACCAAAATGCAATTGACTGTCCACACACACATATGACAAGCCTTGACTTGAACCGGACTGACCAGTAACCCAATGAAACCTGAACCCGATTGACTCAAGACTGAATTAACATGACCCCCCACTGATCTGCAACGTGAATTGACTGGAACTCTGGTAACTTAGACCCGACACCAGACCCACACCCTAAATGACCTGAACACCACATGACTCAACCTGACCCTGAACTGCCCTGTCATACCTGATTGCCACCGATCTGTTATTTTAACAACATCGAGTACAGTCTCAGGTTTTGGTAGAAATTCGGGTTGAGATATACATTATACTAGAAAACTTACAGCCAGAGAACCAGCAGATAGCCTGACAGGTCCAAAACAATCTGGGGTAGTAGTAGAAGTAGGAGCAACCTACCTAAACTTAACTGAGAGAGAAAGTACAAGGAAAATAACAACTCGGCAGCCACTGCCAAGCATTTCGAGAGAGAGGAGAATACCATCGGGCGATAAACCATTCTACTTATGGGGATGTTGTTCCTTAGTCTCAAAAAAGCACTGGCAGGGGAGATGAGCCCCTTGTTCAAGCAATCTTCGACCCTCAAAACCACACTCCGGTCCAGAATACCATTGGAAGATAGAAGAAAAAAGTGGCCGGATCTGTGTATGAGACGAGGTAAAAAAAAAAAAAAATTAAGAAACCATGAAGCAATTTAAAAGCGACCGGAAAAGGTATGCCCATAAAAATCTACATTACTGCTACTGTTCTGTCTCCACCAGGAAGTAACAACATACAAACACTATTATTTTATATGGTGTAAAGTTGTTAAGCCATGATGTGTCTGTAGAATACCAAAATTAGCTCCCAATGCCCCAAGAAAGGCAAAGTGGAGAAACTTAATTCCTACAAAAAGTAAGCGAACTCTAAATGCACGTCTGCTCCCTATACATACCATTTCACTGGTAATATCGGCCACTCAGATTTTCACTAGTATCTAGAGAAGAGAAAGAAAATTACACAAGGAGGTGGTAATTAAGCTGAGAAACATAAAGAACCTGATGTTTACTCCTAGGGTAAAATACGAGTTGCCCTTAGCACGCACTTTAAGTACCTCATCTGCATAGCAGTCTTCAGTGCCATCCTCTTTCTTTATGGAGTTACGCCAAGGAACAAAAAGAAAAGCTTAGTTATATTGTGTTTAATCTGTGTTGTACATACTCCTAGTCCATTTTTGTTTGATTCATATTTTAGATTTATTTAGTCATACAAATGAAAGTATCAGTATCTCTAACAGTTGTATTTGGATGAGTTGATATTTATTTATGTGTTTTTAACTTTTATGGAACTTATATATTGTTGCCAAAGGGGAGATCTTTTGGGTTTAGTCAAACATGCTTCACATACCATTCCTAACAAAACCACATCTTCGGGACGGCAGCAAATCTCAGCATTTCTCCTCAACTCTTCGTGAATCTCAAGCAACCTTGTGTGTCTACTGCACGCAATTGCCCTAACAAGAAGCTTCTCCACATCTATACAGCTCTGGTCAATTGTAAGTGTCGCCTCCTTATTACCAGTAAGCGGGTCCACGATAATTGACCCATGGACACACCTGACTTGCCGATCTGGCCCCAGCTCAATCCTCACAAAAGGAGCCAGACTCCCTGGCTCTCTGCCTCCATTTTCAGTATCAAGCCAGTAAGTCAACTTCAGCCCGGGTATCTCTAACCCGGAGAACTGCAACTCAGAATCCTGACCTAACTGCATCATTGTTTTGCCACCTATCTCACCAGTCTGACTACTGTCTGAGATCAGGTTAAAGCGAATTGCATCTCGCCACCTCCCTTGACACAGTATCTTCGCCTGCTTTACTATGGTGTCCATAACAAGCACGGCACACAGCTCATGAAGTATCATGTAGAGGATATTAAACGGGTTCTCTGAAACCTCCATGCGACGCTCCAAGTCATCACCAAGTGCGTATCTACGGGATGTTTCAAGCTTGATAGGCCCTGTCTTCTCCCCTACGAGTAATTCCAGATGCAGGATTCGCCAGAGATGCAAGTGGCATCGGTACCCTAGTGTCAAAAGTACCTTGAATTGTCCATCAACCCGAAGGGTGACGATTCCATCAGAGACTGAGATGTTAGACACTTCCTTTGGGATAACAGTATCTAGAAGTTTCGACCGAACAAGGGTGCTAAGTTTCTTCAGTGCCGGTTTCAGCTCTGCCTCCGGAAGAGTGCTCTTTATACCAATATCTTCTATGCATTTGGGAAGTCTGCTGTATCGACCTGTAATCAAATATATCCATTGTTTCATCAATTATCAGATATAGATCTGTTTACAAATTGCTGGTGTATGACTTGAAGGTAGCTAGTTAATACCAATATCACCAATCTAGTTAATTTATGCTGGTATATTGCCTTGGAAGTAGCTAATCAATACCAGTATAACGAGTGCTGTACTACTATCCTTTGGTACACTTCGTACTGATGAGGTTGGAGCTAAGTCTAACAAAAAAGGATATCACAGGAAACTTTCTTGTTTAGGCCATGGCAAGTACCAATTCAAGTAGGCTAATACCAGTACGATAGTTTCCAGTGCTATTTCTTTCTCTAAGCCAAATATCACATGTATTAAGTTACCCTCCTAAGTTCAAGTATTGCTCATGACAGGCACTCCATGACTCCAAGAAAGAACATTAAAAGAAATGAATAATGTGACATGTTATATCACATTATATTCCATAGAAGTTTCGATTGTGGGTTTCTTATGCATCTTGAAGCAATAATACAAAGAAACAAAAGCTTCACCATTTCAGATTTGAATGGAAGAAGAAAGTACACATTCAAATCACAGTTCCATTCTATAGTACACATCCTAACCGTGAAATGAGGAGCAGTACCTGTACGAAAGACCTCAATGGCAGAGGGGATGTCGTGAATGGGGTGTGCGGCATGTTGAAGCTCTTTATGCACAAAAAACAGCGAATCAGCTGCCCGAGTAACATAGAGGCCAAGCAGGCTCTGCCTGGTTTTTTCGATGAACCTGAGAAGATCGATCTTCATCTCATCATAGGATGGTTTCCGGCCGAGCTCGTCCCCCTTCAGGCTCTTCTTCATGAGCTCCTTAAGCGACAGGTACGATTCCTCCGCCACTCGCCGGACCAACGCCATGAACTCCACTGTCTCGCCACCCACCTCCATCCTGTCAAAATATCCGAAATTGAAGAAGAAAAGATCCAAAACCCTAGTTTGTTTGTGCCGCTGAGAGACATTGAAGCTCGTGTCGAACCTTAGAAAATTGCGAGACGTCACCGGTTTCTACTAATCAAATCAAGCAGCTGAGTTTCTCGGCGGTGCCTCGCGAATCGCTATCGGAGGGAAAGGCTGATTCTTGCTTTTGATAAAACGATTGGAATTTGGAGGGAAAGATTGATTCTTGTTCTTTGGGCGCCCGTAAGAGATGTTCCCCGCCAGATCCCAAGATAATAAGGATTCGTATCTCCTCAGGTACCTGACCCAACACAGTTGAAATGGACGATCCAGATTTACTCTCAGTCGGTGGCTATTGGGAATGGCTCATAAGTGTTATTTGTGCTTTGAGATTCGTGTCAAGTTAAAATAACAATCTGGGACCATCCGTTTCAATTGTACTAAGTCAAGTAACCTGAGGGGGTTTGATAGAATTCAGATAATATAGAATGTAATTTCACATAGTTGGTAATTAACTTTCAGAAAAACCCCTGCAATTTTCGCTATTCCTCATACCATAGAGAATAATTATAAAACTAAATATATAGCCATATAGGTCAAGCAGAATCTGACCGCAATTTGAAATACAGAGCAAAAAGATACATGCATCACATCTTTTATTCTATGTTAAACCCAAAACATTATTATTATTTTTTTAGTTACAATTTGTTAAAACAAAAAGTACATAATCTCGATTTTTATTTTTTATGGAATACAATGAAAAGCATAAAATATTAAACACAACCAAAATTTATACTTCTTTTAGAATGAAATGACCACAAAATTATGAAACAAATAAAGAAGAGGACAACAAAAATGAATGTAAAAGAAAATAAATACTGGCTGAATACACCAGATGATACTATAAAAATAGACAAACATAGAAATTAGAAAATAATAATTGAAATAAAAAATGCAGTGGTACAAATTTTGTCTCTCTATGAAAGATATATCCAGGTTCAACTCTCAAAGATGATATCTAAAATATACCGAAATATATTGAGGTTCAACTCTCAAAAATATAGAAATATATCGGTGCCCTTGAAAAAAAGGCGAACTTCAATTGCTTTTATAGCAAAAAAAAAATAATATCCACTTGGTCAGATGGTCAACAGGTACGATACGGATCAGGTGGAGACATTTTCTTCGAATACGGTACGAATCCGTTAAACGGGTAAAAAAGTACTATTCACATCTCGATTTGTACTTCGATGAAATATTATTCAAAACAAGAAAAAAAAAGGATAAAAATAATAATGAATATAACTAATTTGTATTATGAAAATTTAGTAAATATAAAACTTTGTTGTATCATATATTATCTTCATACAAATATATATCTATATATGTAATTTTATTTTGATAAAATTATTTATAGGATAACAGGTAAGATAACGAAAAAAAATCGTTACCTTTACTCATATTCGATAAGCTAACGGAAAAAAAAAATCTTACTTTTGTTCATCTTTTCAAATACGATACGGATCGGATAAACAGACAAAAGAGTGTCATTGACACTCCTAATTATAATCCACTTGGACTTTTATTTAATTAACCCGTAAAGCTTGATTACCGCTATAAAACAGACTTACAAATTAAGAGAGGCAGACGTTAATTACATCAGCTTGTTTTATTTTGTATGCACGTCGACTACGGAATGTGTAAGAAAGGAATAAAGTTTCCGGATTTTTTTTTTTTTTAAAAAGTATTTTTGGACCGAGTACTTTTTTATTTTACTTTTCTGTATCACATTTAATGTTTAACGAGTGAAAACCTTGTAAAAAATGTTAATGCTGTTTGATTATTTATTAAAATGATATAAATATAACAATAACAAAAAGTAACAGAAAGAATAATAAATGTGAAAAGAACGGTAATAATATAATTGTCACAACCCTTTTTTTTTTGGAAAATAAGAAGTACAATTTAAATTTTTCATTGAAAACATTTTAAAAATAAAAAATATATATAGTATGATTTTCGCAAATGGATTAAAATTAGTTAGGTCGCAATTTTTATTTAGAGCTTCATCTACCCTTATTGTTGTCTAAGAGCAAGAATATATAGAGTCCAGTACTACAATATTGGATTCATTAAGACTCATGCGCTGCAACAAATCATTTAAATTTCTAGTTTTGAATATTGAGCAACATTTTGCGTCATGTACAATATTTATTTCATTAATTATAATCATGCATAATGGTTTTGAATCGCAAAGCGCACTAGTGTTCAATCAAAACACAGAAGAAGAAAAGAAAAAAAGAAAAAGAAAAAAAATGAGATTCTATTTGGTAATAGCAACGTTTGATAGTACTTAACCGGTTCAAAATAGATTTATTCAGAGACCAAATTTCAAATTTATTTTTGGAGATCTTTCCTAGCGACTCTGAACAAGTTCTTCTCGTCGTTTCCGACCTCTCGCCTACAACTCCTACCAACACCGCCTCAACTACCACCGACCTCAACCCTTTTCTTCCCCACCTCTCCTACCACCCTCCTCAACCTTCTGAGCAAAATGATGCTAACGCCCCTGCTCTAGCCTCTATCGATTGGGAAGATTACGGTGCTGTTTTGATTGGAGGTGCTCCTTTTGAGAAGAAACGAAAGAGGAAGGAGGATTTGATGTACTTTCAGGTAAAGAATTGTGCTAGTTTCATTAATTTAAGAGCAATGGCAAATAGATTAGAGGGAATTAGTGTTGAGAATCAATGATAATTTTTCTTTCATTTTTCGGTCATCATTAGTAATATAAAATGTTGAACTTTAGTTAAATGAAATTGCTATTGACCTGGAGCTTCTTGCTTATAGTTGCAAACTGTAGATAAAAATATGAAATGCATGTGTTATTATCACAAATGGAATTCGATATTGGATATAATACATAATAATATGTGCACAAGCTATTTTTTGGGTCTCTTTCATAGTATATTTTGTACCTCTCTTTCATGTCAATTACAAAGATTTACTGTATTAATACTATGTTTCTGTTTAGGTTTAGACACAAAAATAAATAATCAGTTAAGATTTTAAGATGATAAATTATAATTTTTAAAAAAAATCAGCAGTTGAACCGATTGACCCACCGGTCTAACCAGTGAACTGTTGATCTAGAGTTTTACCGAGTTGATGTTTGGTCTGATTCTAATAGCATTGGTTCTTAGTAAACTAAAAAAGAAGATGACAAAACAGGTCATGTTAGCGAGTGTAATTATGGAATTATTCCAAATCCATCTGAAATTCGTTATATCTTTAATTTGATCGAATGGTCAACCACGCACCAATCCCAAAGTACTTTTTTTTATAATGGATCCAATTAAAAGTTAACCAATAAATAAAATATCATACCTAATATAGTTTTGAGGCCCCGATAAAAGTAGACATTTTTTTATTGGATTAGAAGGCCTAATGGGCTCAGAATTCTCTAGCAATCCCCAAAAATGCACTCGCTTGATAGTGTAGAGCAAGGGATGTCAGAAATTTTAATAAATTTTATGAATAAATATTTATATTCTTTGTTTTAATATTATGTTCGAAATTTTGTTTGCTTACAACTATAACCATACCAAAAATATTTCTTTAATTTATTTGGGTAATAACGTCAACATGTTGTTGGCCACCTCTGGATCACGTTTTGATATTAAGCATGTCAACAATATATATTCATTCATCAATTTTTATTAATTTTGCTATTTATGCTTCTCATCTCATCATATATTTTCAATCTGTCTTAATTTAGCATGATGTCAGAAATAGTAGGTTATATTTGACATGTTATATGAGAGCATCTATTTTTCTGAAACTATTAGAGTTTTTAATGCAGTTTCTAATTCAGATTCAAAGATGTGAGAAAGTTTCTTATTTAAAATCTATGTAGTAAAGTTTCTTATTAAGAAACTGTGTA
The DNA here is from genome assembly GCA_964058845.1 of Carex sylvatica. Lineage (NCBI taxonomy): Eukaryota > Viridiplantae > Streptophyta > Magnoliopsida > Poales > Cyperaceae > Carex > Carex sylvatica. Next base: position 27,287 of record CAXKVR010000159.1, read on the forward strand.
TAAAGTCCATGCTGACTAAATGATTGGCTCAAATTATTTCTCTTTTTTAATTTGTTGCTGACGTGGCTTAATAAATCTCTAAAATTAATTTCAAGGATATGAGAGTTAGAAACTTTAGAGACCTTAATTTCTAAAAAGTAGTTAAAAGTTATATAGAAACTCAGGAGAAATAATTTAGTATTTAGTATTTAGGATAGGATATTTTAAAAGATGTCATTTATAGAGTTCTCTTTTTAGAAATTTATGTTTTTATAAATATATTTCATTTGTACTCTATGTAATAATGAAGTCAAGAATACGAATAAGTTTTCTCATAATATTGTTTCTCTTTTATTTCTCGCATCTCCTTTAGGAACCCTAAGAAATTTTAATAAATTTTAAAATTATTTTCTTATAATAATTTTAATCTGTATTCGACACAATTATAAAACTTTTCATAACCAAAATTAATTATTTCTTTTTTGTTTTCATTTTCAATAATAACGAACAATTACATTTCACCAGGTGGTGAACTGGAAAAGATCAGAATTGTTAACAGGATTTAAAAAAATAATTTTTAGTTTTTTTTAATAACAGAAAAGCAAACTTAAAATTAATGAAGCATTGGTGAACCTAGTAAAACTTGGATAGCAAGTAGTTCATTTTTTAGGCAAGCGGGATTAACATTCTTTATTTAACCATGAAACAAAAGCATGTCTAGTAGTATTGCGCATTAATAAAACACTTGCTAACTAAGGTCAGCAATTGTTAAATAAGGAAACAATATAATTGATTAATTATTTAGAAGGTCGGTAATTGTTAAATAAGGAAACAATATAAAAATATAAAATATATATGTATATACGTACTTACCTTAAGATATAAGTAAATAGATGACAGAAATAGAAATAGCGCTTTAATCTTCCTTCAATCTTCTCTCATATTTTTATATTTAGAATTAGGGTCCGGTATATAAACACCCCCATACTCTCTCTTTTTCTTATCAAATCTATACGCTCCTCCTCTCTCTCCTACCATGGCGCCTCCCCCTTCTACTAAAAGGCCCATAGACATTCCAGACCACATACTTCACAAAATGGTCCTGCCTCGTCTCCCTTTCAAATGCCTGAATAGATGCAAATGCATTACTAAGGAAATATATTCTCTAATCAGCTCAGATGCCACATTTGCTGCCGATCAGTCCCGCTCAGCAAGCACTTCATCAAGTGGCTTTGTTTACATGGCCCATAATGGTTTATCGTTCTTCCCCGACCCAGAACTTATAGGTGTACCCGACCCGTCCCTCAATTTCCTCAACCCGACATCTGGTGAGATCATGCTAGTCTCCTCCACAAACGGCCTACTTCTCCTTTATGGTGAATTCAGTGGCATGAAATCCCTCTGTGTGTGTAATCCTGCTACCAAAGAGATGGCGTTCGTTCCAAATGCTGTCGGGGAAGAATATTTCAGCAACGAAATGGGTACTCTTGCGTATGATCCTTGCGAGTTACCTCATCGGTTCACCATTGTTGATCCTCTGCTGCGCATCCATACAAATGGTCTATTGTGCCAGTTTGACGTCTTTCATTCAGACACCGGCAAATGGACCCGTTCTAGCCAGAGCATATATCTAGCCATGATTTTTCCAGCTCTAGTTAAAGCAGTATGCTCAGCTAAGGGGGTGATATATTGGTGTTTTGGAACGTATCTTTTGTGGTACGATATAAAGAGGGATATAGCAGGGACCCTATCATTGCCAGTGATTGAAGGGAGGGTGATAGATGGAGTCACTGATGTAGGGGTCTGCGCCGGTGAAATCACATGTTGCCGTGCATGGAGTGGCGGGATTGAAGTGTGGAGACTGACTGGGGGGTCCCACTGGGATAGGATGCATGCAACGAGTTGGGACGGCATGGCAAATGCATTTGACTTTTATCTTGGCATGCAGTTACGCCACGAAAACAAGTCTGATTTGTTCTACAAGCAACGCGTTGTACGTCCAGTAGGATTTGATGGGCAATTTGTTTATATTGCTGTGCGGCTCAAGTATCGATATAATACTGAAAAGCTGTTCAGCTGGGAAATAGAGACGGGACGGGTTGAAGGCAAGGGTATGATTACTACAAATGGACCATGTTGCGGAGATCATGCCTTCAATTATTCGAATAGCATGGCCCGAGTGCCGCAGATTTCGAAGGAGATTTCTAAGTAAACTGAGATATGATTTTGTTTAGTTTTAGGATTCTAGAAATTAATATGGGTAATGTATTGGAGTTATTGTTGCACTGCTTTTCTGATATGGTGAAACAGGGATGTATTTAATGTATTGGTTACAAGAGTTGCAAATCATGTCATAAAAAATTTATGCAATTTATGAAGTTATTTATGTTTAAGTGTTTAAAACAGAAATTTATGTTTGATGTGGTATGGTGATTGTATGCACTTTTGGTGGGGACAAAATTGTCAATAGTTTGGTATCTGGTATCTGATCGAGCTTGTGTAATTGAGAGTAGTTAGATCTGACCAAGATTGATGTAATGATTTCTATAATACTCGTACTTTTTTAGATGAGAAGCTAAGGATGTGAATCCCTTAATATAGTTATCTTTTTATAAACAATTATATTTATAGCTTCTGTTATTTCCCCTTTTGAATCTCTTTGACTTGCTTGTCTGCACTTCAGCTAAACCAAATAAGCAAAAAAATGTAATGTAAATGTTAGGGGTCTACTTGTAATTTTGCGTCTCATTATTCTGGTGGAATGAATGAGAAAATCCTTTATTCCAAGATCTCTGAATAAAACCCAAACAGTGATCTCCTGCCTGTTGTGAAGTCTTTTGATTGAGTTATTCGTGTATATGATTTTTCAATTTTATTTTCTCTTTTTGATTGAATTATTTTTTTATATTCCCCGCTTTGTCTCCCTGCTGCAGTGTTTATTCTGGCACTGATGTTCGCTTTGAGGCTCGGTTAAAACACTTTTTCTATATACCCAACTTTCCCATTTGAAAACAGATAAATGAATAAAAGATATTTGAGCAAGCAGCATGTGAGACTTGGTGACGCCGGTGTAGAGGGCAAAACTACAAATCTTTATTTTCAGTTTTTAAAAACTGTTCGTGTATCTGTGACCAGGAAAACATATATAATACTACAATTACTCTAACATAAGAAATATGTGTTAAGCCCTGCAAAATATGAAAAGGTGTTTAACATCCATGCACAATACAAACATCCGTAAGTAACTCGGCCATAAACAAATCGTTACCAAACCAAACCGATAAATTACAACTTCAACTTTTGATCAAAGTCTAAAACAACCCGAAACCAATTGACATTTCACAAGCACCTGACTCACTAACACATAACACAAAGCAACCAAAATGCAATTGACTGTCCACACACACATATGACAAGCCTTGACTTGAACCGGACTGACCAGTAACCCAATGAAACCTGAACCCGATTGACTCAAGACTGAATTAACATGACCCCCCACTGATCTGCAACGTGAATTGACTGGAACTCTGGTAACTTAGACCCGACACCAGACCCACACCCTAAATGACCTGAACACCACATGACTCAACCTGACCCTGAACTGCCCTGTCATACCTGATTGCCACCGATCTGTTATTTTAACAACATCGAGTACAGTCTCAGGTTTTGGTAGAAATTCGGGTTGAGATATACATTATACTAGAAAACTTACAGCCAGAGAACCAGCAGATAGCCTGACAGGTCCAAAACAATCTGGGGTAGTAGTAGAAGTAGGAGCAACCTACCTAAACTTAACTGAGAGAGAAAGTACAAGGAAAATAACAACTCGGCAGCCACTGCCAAGCATTTCGAGAGAGAGGAGAATACCATCGGGCGATAAACCATTCTACTTATGGGGATGTTGTTCCTTAGTCTCAAAAAAGCACTGGCAGGGGAGATGAGCCCCTTGTTCAAGCAATCTTCGACCCTCAAAACCACACTCCGGTCCAGAATACCATTGGAAGATAGAAGAAAAAAGTGGCCGGATCTGTGTATGAGACGAGGTAAAAAAAAAAAAAAATTAAGAAACCATGAAGCAATTTAAAAGCGACCGGAAAAGGTATGCCCATAAAAATCTACATTACTGCTACTGTTCTGTCTCCACCAGGAAGTAACAACATACAAACACTATTATTTTATATGGTGTAAAGTTGTTAAGCCATGATGTGTCTGTAGAATACCAAAATTAGCTCCCAATGCCCCAAGAAAGGCAAAGTGGAGAAACTTAATTCCTACAAAAAGTAAGCGAACTCTAAATGCACGTCTGCTCCCTATACATACCATTTCACTGGTAATATCGGCCACTCAGATTTTCACTAGTATCTAGAGAAGAGAAAGAAAATTACACAAGGAGGTGGTAATTAAGCTGAGAAACATAAAGAACCTGATGTTTACTCCTAGGGTAAAATACGAGTTGCCCTTAGCACGCACTTTAAGTACCTCATCTGCATAGCAGTCTTCAGTGCCATCCTCTTTCTTTATGGAGTTACGCCAAGGAACAAAAAGAAAAGCTTAGTTATATTGTGTTTAATCTGTGTTGTACATACTCCTAGTCCATTTTTGTTTGATTCATATTTTAGATTTATTTAGTCATACAAATGAAAGTATCAGTATCTCTAACAGTTGTATTTGGATGAGTTGATATTTATTTATGTGTTTTTAACTTTTATGGAACTTATATATTGTTGCCAAAGGGGAGATCTTTTGGGTTTAGTCAAACATGCTTCACATACCATTCCTAACAAAACCACATCTTCGGGACGGCAGCAAATCTCAGCATTTCTCCTCAACTCTTCGTGAATCTCAAGCAACCTTGTGTGTCTACTGCACGCAATTGCCCTAACAAGAAGCTTCTCCACATCTATGCAGCTCTGGTCAATTGTAAGTGTCGCCTCCTTATTACCAGTAAGCGGGTCCACGATAATTGACCCATGGACACACCTGACTTGCCGATCTGGCCCCAGCTCAATCCTCACAAAAGGAGCCAGACTCCCTGGCTCTCTGCCTCCATTTTCAGTATCAAGCCAGTAAGTCAACTTCAGCCCGGGTATCTCTAACCCGGAGAACTGCAACTCAGAATCCTGACCTAACTGCATCATTGTTTTGCCACCTATCTCACCAGTCTGACTACTGTCTGAGATCAGGTTAAAGCGAATTGCATCTCGCCACCTCCCTTGACACAGTATCTTCGCCTGCTTTACTATGGTGTCCATAACAAGCACGGCACACAGCTCATGAAGTATCATGTAGAGGATATTAAACGGGTTCTCTGAAACCTCCATGCGACGCTCCAAGTCATCACCAAGTGCGTATCTACGGGATGTTTCAAGCTTGATAGGCCCTGTCTTCTCCCCTACGAGTAATTCCAGATGCAGGATTCGCCAGAGATGCAAGTGGCATCGGTACCCTAGTGTCAAAAGTACCTTGAATTGTCCATCAACCCGAAGGGTGACGATTCCATCAGAGACTGAGATGTTAGACACTTCCTTTGGGATAACAGTATCTAGAAGTTTCGACCGAACAAGGGTGCTAAGTTTCTTCAGTGCCGGTTTCAGCTCTGCCTCCGGAAGAGTGCTCTTTATACCAATATCTTCTATGCATTTGGGAAGTCTGCTGTATCGACCTGTAATCAAATATATCCATTGTTTCATCAATTATCAGATATAGATCTGTTTACAAATTGCTGGTGTATGACTTGAAGGTAGCTAGTTAATACCAATATCACCAATCTAGTTAATTTATGCTGGTATATTGCCTTGGAAGTAGCTAATCAATACCAGTATAACGAGTGCTGTACTACTATCCTTTGGTACACTTCGTACTGATGAGGTTGGAGCTAAGTCTAACAAAAAAGGATATCACAGGAAACTTTCTTGTTTAGGCCATGGCAAGTACCAATTCAAGTAGGCTAATACCAGTACGATAGTTTCCAGTGCTATTTCTTTCTCTAAGCCAATATCACATGTATTAAGTTACCCTCCTAAGTTCAAGTATTGCTCATGACAGGCACTCCATGACTCCAAGAAAGAACATTAAAAGAAATGAATAATGTGACATGTTATATCACATTATATTCCATAGAAGTTTCGATTGTGGGTTTCTTATGCATCTTGAAGCAATAATACAAAGAAACAAAAGCTTCACCATTTCAGATTTGAATGGAAGAAGAAAGTACACATTCAAATCACAGTTCCATTCTATAGTACACATCCTAACCGTGAAATGAGGAGCAGTACCTGTACGAAAGACCTCAATGGCAGAGGGGATGTCGTGAATGGGGTGTGCGGCATGTTGAAGCTCTTTATGCACAAAAAACAGCGAATCAGCTGCCCGAGTAACATAGAGGCCAAGCAGGCTCTGCCTGGTTTTTTCGATGAACCTGAGAAGATCGATCTTCATCTCATCATAGGATGGTTTCCGGCCGAGCTCGTCCCCCTTCAGGCTCTTCTTCATGAGCTCCTTAAGCGACAGGTACGATTCCTCCGCCACTCGCCGGACCAACGCCATGAACTCCACTGTCTCGCCACCCACCTCCATCCTGTCAAAATATCCGAAATTGAAGAAGAAAAGATCCAAAACCCTAGTTTGTTTGTGCCGCTGAGAGACATTGAAGCTCGTGTCGAACCTTAGAAAATTGCGAGACGTCACCGGTTTCTACTAATCAAATCAAGCAGCTGAGTTTCTCGGCGGTGCCTCGCGAATCGCTATCGGAGGGAAAGGCTGATTCTTGCTTTTGATAAAACGATTGGAATTTGGAGGGAAAGATTGATTCTTGTTCTTTGGGCGCCCGTAAGAGATGTTCCCCGCCAGATCCCAAGATAATAAGGATTCGTATCTCCTCAGGTACCTGACCCAACACAGTTGAAATGGACGATCCAGATTTACTCTCAGTCGGTGGCTATTGGGAATGGCTCATAAGTGTTATTTGTGCTTTGAGATTCGTGTCAAGTTAAAATAACAATCTGGGACCATCCGTTTCAATTGTACTAAGTCAAGTAACCTGAGGGGGTTTGATAGAATTCAGATAATATAGAATGTAATTTCACATAGTTGGTAATTAACTTTCAGAAAAACCCCTGCAATTTTCGCTATTCCTCATACCATAGAGAATAATTATAAAACTAAATATATAGCCATATAGGTCAAGCAGAATCTGACCGCAATTTGAAATACAGAGCAAAAAGATACATGCATCACATCTTTTATTCTATGTTAAACCCAAAACATTATTATTATTTTTTTAGTTACAATTTGTTAAAACAAAAAGTACATAATCTCGATTTTTATTTTTTATGGAATACAATGAAAAGCATAAAATATTAAACACAACCAAAATTTATACTTCTTTTAGAATGAAATGACCACAAAATTATGAAACAAATAAAGAAGAGGACAACAAAAATGAATGTAAAAGAAAATAAATACTGGCTGAATACACCAGATGATACTATAAAAATAGACAAACATAGAAATTAGAAAATAATAATTGAAATAAAAAATGCAGTGGTACAAATTTTGTCTCTCTATGAAAGATATATCCAGGTTCAACTCTCAAAGATGATATCTAAAATATACCGAAATATATTGAGGTTCAACTCTCAAAAATATAGAAATATATCGGTGCCCTTGAAAAAAAGGCGAACTTCAATTGCTTTTATAGCAAAAAAAAAATAATATCCACTTGGTCAGATGGTCAACAGGTACGATACGGATCAGGTGGAGACATTTTCTTCGAATACGGTACGAATCCGTTAAACGGGTAAAAAAGTACTATTCACATCTCGATTTGTACTTCGATGAAATATTATTCAAAACAAGAAAAAAAAAGGATAAAAATAATAATGAATATAACTAATTTGTATTATGAAAATTTAGTAAATATAAAACTTTGTTGTATCATATATTATCTTCATACAAATATATATCTATATATGTAATTTTATTTTGATAAAATTATTTATAGGATAACAGGTAAGATAACGAAAAAAAATCGTTACCTTTACTCATATTCGATAAGCTAACGGAAAAAAAACATCTTACTTTTGTTCATCTTTTCAAATACGATACGGATCGGATAAACAGACAAAAGAGTGTCATTGACACTCCTAATTATAATCCACTTGGACTTTTATTTAATTAACCCGTAAAGCTTGATTACTGCTATAAAACAGACTTACAAATTAAGAGAGGCAGACGTTAATTACCTCAGCTTGTTTTATTTTGTATGCACGTCGACTACGGAATGTGTAAGAAAGGAATAAAGTTTCCGGATTTTTTTTTTTTTTTAAAAGTATTTTTGGACCGAGTACTTTTTTATTTTACTTTTCTGTATCACATTTAATGTTTAACGAGTGAAAACCTTGTAAAAAATGTTAATGTTGTTTGATTATTTATTAAAATGATATAAATATAACAATAACAAAAAGTAACAGAAAGAATAATAAATGTGAAAAGAACGGTAATAATATAATTGTCACAACCCTTTTTTTTTTGGAAAATAAGAAGTACAATTTAAATTTTTCATTGAAAACATTTTAAAAATAAAAAATATATATAGTATGATTTTCGCAAATGGATTAAAATTAGTTAGGTCGCAATTATTATTTAGAGCTTCATCTACCCTTATTGTTGTCTAAGAGCAAGAATATATAGAGTCCAGTATTACAATATTGGATTCATTAAGACTCATGCGCTGCAACAAATCATTTAAATTTCTAGTTTTGAATATTGAGCAACATTTTGCGTCATGTACAATATTTATTTCATTAATTATAATCATACATAATGGTTTTGAATCGCAAAGCGCACTAGTGTTCAATCAAAACACAGAAGAAGAAAAGAAAAAAACAAAAACAAAAAAAATGAGATTCTATTTGGTAATAGCAACGTTTGATAGTACTTAACCGGTTCAAAATAGATTTATTCAGAGACCAAATTTCAAATTTATTTTTGGAGATCTTTCCTAGCGACTCTGAACAAGTTCTTCCCGTCGTTTCCGACCTCTCGCCTACAACTCCTACCAACACCGCCTCAACTACCACCGACCTCAACCCTTTTCTTCCCCACCTCTCCTACCACCCTCCTCAACCTTCTGAGCAAAATGATGCTAACGCCCCTGCTCTAGCCTCTACCGATTGGGAAGATTACGGTGCTGTTTTGATTGGAGGTGCTACTTTTGGGAAGAAACGAAAGAGGAAGGAGGATTTGATGTACTTTCAGGTTAAGAATTGTGCTAGTTTTGTTAATTTAAGGGCAATGGCAAATAGATTAGAGGGAATTAGTGTTGAGAATCAATGATAATTTTTCTTTCATTTTTCGGTCATCATTAGTAGTATAAAAAGTTGAACTTTAGTTAAATGAAATTGCTATTGAATAAGGATGAGCTTCTTGCTTATAGTTGCAAACTGTAGATAAAAGTATGAAATGCATGTGTTATTATCACAAATGGAAGTCGATATTGGATATAATACATAATAATATGTGCACAGGCTATTTTTTGGGTCTCTTTCATAGTATATTTTGTACCTCTCTTTCATGTCAATTACAAAGATTTACTGTATTAATACTATGTTTCTGTTTAGGTTTAGACACAAAAATAAATAATCAGTTAAGATTTTAAGATGATGAATTATAGTTTATTAAAAAAATCAGCAGTTGAACCGATTGACCCACCGATCTAACCAGTGAACTGTTGATCTAGAGTTTTACTGAGTTGATATTTGGTTCGGTTCTGATAACATTGGTTCTTAGTAAACTAAAAAAGAAGATGACAAAACATGTCATGTTAGCGAGTGTAATTATGGAATTATTCCAAATCCATCTGAAATTCGTTATATCTTTAATTTGATTGAATGGTCAACCACGCACCAATCCCAAAGTACTTTTTTATAATGGATCCAATTAAAAGTTAACCAATAAATAAAATATCATACCTAATATAGTTTTGAGGCCCAGATAAAAGTAGACATTTTTTATTGGATTGAGCACTCGCTTGATATTGTAGAGCAAGGGATGTCAGAAATTTTAATAAATTTTATGAATAAATATTTATATTATTTGTTTTAATATTATGTTCGAAATTTTGTTTGCTTACAACTATAACCATACCAAAAATATTTCTTTAATTTATTTGGGTAATAACGTCAACATGTTGTTGGCCACCTCTGGATCACGTTTTGATATTAAGCATGTCAACAATATATATTCATTCATCAATTTTTATTAATTTTGCTATGTATGCTTCTCATCTCATCATATATTTTCAATCTGTCTTAATTTAGCATGATGTCATAAATAGTAGGTTATATTTGACATGTTATATGAGAGCATCTATTTTTCTGAAACTATTAGAGTTTCTAATGCAGTTTCTAATCCAGATTCAAAGATGTGAGAATGTTTCTTATTTAAAAACTATGTAGTAAAGTTTCTTATTAAGAAACTGTGTATAAACTCAATGCTGACTAAATGATTGGCTCAAATTATTTCTCTTTTTTAATTTGTTGCTGACGTGGCTTAATAAATCTCTAAAATTAATTTCAAAGATATGAGAGTTAGAAACTTTAGAGACCTTAATTTCTAAAAAGTAGTTAAAAGTTATTTAGAAACTCAGGAGAAATAATTTAGTATTTAGGATAGGATATTTTAAAAGATGTCATCTATAGAGTTCTCTTTTTAAAAATTTATGTTTTTATAAATATATTTCATTTGTACTCTATGTAATAATGAAGTCAAGAATACAAATAAGTTTTCTCATAATATTGTTTCTCTTTTATTTCTCGCATCTCCTTTAGGAACCCTAAGAAATTTCAATAAATTTTAAAATTATTTTCTTATAATAATTTTAATCTGTATTCGACACAATTATAAAACTTTTCATAAACAAAATTAATTATTTCTTTTTTTGTTTTTATTTTCAATATATAATAATGAACAATTACATTTCACCAGGTGGTGAACTAGGAAAGATGAGAATTGTTAACAGGATTTAAAATAATAATTTTTAGATTTTTTAATAACAGAAAAGCAAACTTAAATTAATGAAGCATTGGTGAACCTAGTAAAACTTGGATAGCAAGTAGTTTATTTCTTTATTTAACCATGAAATAGAAGCATGTCTAGTAGTAATGGGCATTAATAAAACACTTGCTAAATATGGTCAGTAATTATTAAATAAGGAAACAATATAATTTATTAATTATTAATAGAAGGTCGGTAATTATTAAATAAGGAAACAATTTAAAAATATAAAAAAAAAAATACTTACTTAAGGAATAAGTAAATAGGTGACAGAAATAGAAACCGTTTCTCCTTCTCTCTCTCTATATATATATATATATACGCTCCTCCGTGCGATTACCCATTTAGGAAGCAATCCGTGCGATTAACCTAAACCCTATACGCTCCTCCTCTCTCTCTCTCTCTCTCTAATCTCCATTTTCACAAATCATGGCGCCTTCTACCAAAAGGCACATTGACATTCCAGACCACCTTATTCACAAAATGGTCCTGCCTCGTCTCACTTTTAAATGCCTGAACAGATGCAAATATATTTCTAAGGAAATATATTCTCTAATCAGCTCAGATGCCGCATTTGCTGCCGATCAATCCCGCTCAGTGAACACTTCATCAAGGGGCTTTGTTTACATGGCGCATAGTGGTTTATCGTTCTTCCCCGACCCGGAACTTATAGGTGTACCCGACCCGTCCCTCAATTTCCTCAACCCGACATCTGGTGAGATCATGCTAGTCTCCTCCACAAACGGCCTACTTCTCCTTTATGGTGAATTCAGTGGCATGAAATCCCTCTGTGTGTGTAATCCTGCTACTAAAGAGATGGCGTTCGTTCCAAATGCTGTCGGGGAAAAATATTTCCGCACTGAAATGGGTCTTGCGTATGATCCTTGCGAGTTACCTCATCGGTTCACCGTTGTTGATCCTCTGCTGCGCAACCATAGAGATGGTCTATTGTACCAGTTTGATGTCTTTCACTCAGACACCGGCAAATGGACCCGTTCTAGTCAGAGCATATATATAGACACGATTTTAGCAGCGGTTAAAGCAGTATGCGCAGCGAAGGGGGTGATATATTGGTGTTGTGGAAAGTATCTTTTGTGGTATGATATAAAGAGGGATATAGCAGGGTCCCTATCATTGCCGGTGATTGAAGGGAAGGTGATAGATGGAGTCACTGATGTAGGGGTCTGCGCCGGTGAAATCACATGTTGCCGTGCTTGGAGTGGCGGGATTGAAGTGTGGAGACTGACTGGGGGGTCCCACTGGGATAGGATGCATGCAACGAGTTGGGACGGCATGGCAAATGCATTTGACTTTTGTCTTGGCATGCAGTTACGCCACAAAAACAAGTCTGATTTGTTCTACAAGCGACGCGTTGTACGTCCAGTAGGATTTGATGGGCAATTTGTTTATATTGCTGTGCGGCTCAAGTATCGAGATAATACTGAAAAGCTGTTCAGCTGGGAAATAGAGACGGGACGGGTTGAAGGCAAGGGTATGATTACTATAAATGGAACATGGCGCGGAGATCAAGCCTTCAATTATTCTAATAGCATGGCCCGAGTACCACAGATTTTGAAGGAGATTTCTAAAGAAACTGACATGTGATTTTGTTTAGTTTTAGGATTCTAGAAATTAATATGGGTAATGCTTATATTCGAGTTATTGTTGCACTTCTTTTCTGATATGGTGAAACAGGGATGTATTGGAGTTAATGTATTGGTTACAAGAGTTGCAAATCATGTCATAAAATTTATGCAATTTATGCAATTTATGTATGGTGATGGTTGTATTTTTGAAGTTATTTATGTTTAACACAGAAATTTATGTTTGATTTTGTATGGTGATTGTATGCACTTTTGGTGGGGACAAAATTGTCAATAGTTTGGTATCTGGTATCTGATGGAGCTTGTGTAATTGAGAGTAGTTTGATCTGACCGAGATTGATGTAATGATTTCTATAATAGTCATACTTTTTTAGATGAGAAGCTAAGGATGTGAATCCCTTAATATAGTTCATCTTTTTATAAACAATTATATTTATAGCTTCTGTTCTTTACCCTTTTGAATCTCTTTGACTTGCATGTCTTCACTTCAGCTAAACCAAATAAGCAAAAAAATGTAATGTAAATGTTAGGGGTCTACTTGTAATTTTGCATCTCATTATTCTGGTGGAATGAATGAGAAAATCCTTTATTCCAAGATCTCTGGATAAAACCCAAACAGTGATCTCCTGCCTGTTGTGAAGTCTTTTGATTGTGTTATTCGTGTATATGATTTTTCTATTTTATTTTCCCCTTTTGATTGAATTATTTTTTTATATTCCCCGCCTTGTCTCCCTGCTGTAGTGTTTATTCTGGCACTAATGTTTTCTTTGAGGTTCGGTTAAAACACTTTTCTTTTCTTTCTTTTTTCCATATTATCTGGGTGTGTGCCACAGAGGTTCGCTTCTCATTACTTGGATGTATTACTATTTTGTAATTCTTATTGAGGTTTTAAAAATGGTGGTCTGATAGAATTTTGCAAGAGACTAAGCTGTGGAGTCAATTCTGCTGAGATCCGGTATGTGGAGAGCAACTTGGTACATGGTACTGGTACATGGTTACAGGACTAGTACACGGTACATGATACTGGTGCGCAGTGTTAAGATAGGATCTATTTTAAGCTGAGATTGGATGTAATTTAGTTTCTGCACAACTTGGCAGCACCCATCTGGTTATCAAAAATAGAATAAGACAATTATGTTTAGTCAAATCTCAGTAATCATTTACTTTTGTGTGTGATGGATTTGCTGTTGAAGGAGAGCAACTTAGTACATGGTACTGGTACATGTGGTACCGGTACCGGTACATGGTACATGATACTGGTGCGCACTATTAAGATAGGATTTATTTTAAGCTGAGATTGGATGTAATTTATTTTGTGCACAACTTGGCAACCCCCGTGTGGTTATCAAAAAAAGAATAAGGCAATTATGCTAAGTCAAATATCAGTAATCATATCTCAGTAATCATTGCTGTTGATGGATTTACAAAAAGTGTAATGTGTAAACTTTTTGAGGACACTTGTTTTTTTCTTTTTTGTAAATGCCTTCTCTTCTTGTGTTGTCTTTTTGCTTTAAATTGGTATTTTTGATAATTTGTGTATGTCCAACGAGAATGGTACCAGAGCAATCCGGAACCAATATATTTGTTAAAATAAATACATTGAATATATAATAAAAAAGAAGTTGACTGTCAGAATAGTTGAGGAGGTGATGCTATGGGCAAAATATTGCTAGATGGTGTTGTTTTTGGTTGTTTGATGTAATGTATTTTTCTGTTTTTTTTTATTGTTTTTATTTATTCGCACTTGAGGGTGTAATGTTGAGCTGACCGAGATTTTATTGTTTTTTGCACTTGAGGGTGTAATGCAGAAAAAAATCTGAACCGTCCGTTTTCAATCAACACGAATATTAAGAAAGTCTCGTGAGCTCTAAATTGATGGAATTGATCCGAATTCTGATTGAATGGTTCAAATTTTACATTACAACATGACTTTGCTATAAATTTTTCATTTTAAATGATGATTTTTTCTGGATATACTTTTACATAAAATGCAAAAAAAGGTCATGGCCTTTTCCGCACTGAAATGGTCGGTGGAACACTGTTCAGAAATAAAAAGATCTATTATTTAGAAATGCACCAAGCATTATGTTAAAGCACAATCCAGTACCAGTCAGAGGAAGAAACCAGTACCCGTACCAGTGATGGTAAAAGCAATATCCAGTAGCTGTACCATAGACATTGTGAACCAAAACAATACCAGTGGGTAGATAATAGCCGTACCTGAGACCCACTGAACTCAGTACCAGTATTGAAAGGGCAACATGGGAAAACCGTACCAGAGATCCCGTGAAACCATGACCAGTATTGAAAGCGCAAAACTGGAAATTGGGTAGACTATGTAAAAGGGAAATTTAACAGTCTATTTAAATGGTAGGTACAGGTAACAGTGTTGGGTACGTATTACAAGATCAATGCTGAGATGAATACCTAGATTATTTCAACAAATAACAAACATATCATAACATTCTCTTCTTACAAAAACTACCAACATTTTTATTAAAACTTGTTAATTAATACATAAGATGAGTCAAAAGCGAAACATACTTCTTTCAATGATAGTATAAAGCAATTACAGAAAAATAATCATTGATGAAGCAAAACCATATCTTAGTTGCTCAGCCGTAACAAGTAAAAAATAAAACAAAACACCTAAGAGAAAAAACCACAGAAATTAATGACAAACCAATTTGTATTTCAAAAAGGCACCAGAAAACAGATCAGTTAAAAATTACATTAAAAAAAATAATAAGGCAATAAAAGCATATATTACTCAGAGCAAGTTCAACACACCAGTTAAGTAACAGCATATAAAAAAAAATAGGCTGTTAACAGCACTTATTGGATCACAGTTCCAGTTCCAAAAAGTATTAGACTATCAGTCATATCTATAACATCTATTGCATCTTTGCACACTACTCACAGTAACTCAGAAATAAAAAAAAAGGAAAGTAAAACAGGAGAAGAACTCACCAACTAATAGAGTCTCCCCTTGCACTCTGATGCACCGCAGTAACACTCTTTAACCTTCACACTGCCGTCAGAATCATGTACTTCCCCTATACCATAGTTATAGTGGTACGTCAGTTCCTTCAGAGGCGGTATATTCTCACACGCAAAGAACATAACATGCGGCATCTTTTTATCATCATGATCAAACAGCACGTTTTGCGCATATAGATTGGGAGAGCAACTGTGATTTATAAACCTACCCACATTCCCCCTCTCCAGTGCATCTATAGTGTACCCCTCCTCTGACAAGCTGGCCCCCACCTCGTCAGTGATGACATCATCATCGCTCAACAGCCCCTCCCACAATGCAGAGTCATCATAGTTGTGCCCAATGTCAAAGAGGTACTCATCATTTTTCCTCTGCTCTGCCTCCAGGTCCTGTAACAGCTCTCCTATGTACTCACACACAAAACTGCCTGAAGGGATTGAACTCAGAGAACGCACTCCCCAGCCCCGCTTCTCAGTTTTGAATACTTCTAGCGGGTACTTGATGCCATGCTGGCTGACCCGGTTGTAGCATGAGGGAGGGCATCCACACATGGGCCCACACTCATATATCAGCCGCTTTGCCTTCACAATAGCACCATTGAAATTGAACGGGATCTGGCCCCCGTTTTTACCCGCACAGGAGCAGGTTTTCGCATCAGAGCAGGGACCTTTGCACGTGCAACCCCTAGGTCGGGTTTTCTGGTACCAACCCGGGTAGACTTTTTTGGTGATGTATTGAAACTGCCGTGGATTCTTGTTGTCAATGGTGTTTATAACACAGATTGGCAGTTTTTCTTTACCTAGAGATATATCCTTAAAGCACAACCCTTCACGCACCTTTGACCTCTGCACCTTTTTCAACTTGCTCCAGTTCAGTTCGGGTTGCCCTTCTAACCGCTGTAACTGAAACTTGAACACAGCAACAGTCTTTGGTACTCCTTTAACCATATAAGTCTCCTTCTCACGCCAGTACTTCTCGACCCGGTACAGCCCGTCATAAGTAAAGGTCATCACGACCTTGCCTGAGTTGCTTGTGCTCTGCCCATGTATAACCCGTACCGGTGTTTTTGTCTCTATGCTGTTTTTCAGAGCAAGATTGCCTCTCTTTAGCTTCTGATCTTCAGGCTCGGTATCTTTAGTTGGTTTCCCTCCAGCACCGGTATAAATCAACACGTTTTCATTCTCCATGTCATCTGAATAACCACCTGAGGCAACAATACTGGTGGCAATGTGTATGCCATTCCGCATCGTAAAGTCAATGCCGGCTTGGGGAGGCCGGTGGAGGCCCAAAACAGAGAGTTCAGCCCGGTAGCGGTACTCGTCTCCGACCTCAACCCCCGGCACGGCACCAACAACTGGTTCGTTTCTGTTTAGCGTCTCATTTCGTTCCCCCAAGATGCTGGCAGTTCTCAGGTCAATTCGGTTTTTTTCCATATCTTGAAGCTTCTTACCAGATTCAACCTCTTGCAACAGTTTTCGGCATATTACTTGGAACAGGCGTAGGCACCTTTTCACCTTTGCTCTCGGGTCTGTCGGTACATCATCCTTCCTAGGTCGAAAATTGGTAGTGCTCTTGCTCTTGGATTGTATAATGGCAAGGCTACCATACTCCTCCAGATCCGCATCCCCCGATTCACGCCTATCAATACGGGGAAAACTAGGGTTGTAGTTGCTTACCGGGCGCTTGATGCCAACCCGCTTCTCATCAATGACTTTCATGGGAGACTTTTTTACTCTTTCAGTTGGGCTCTTAACTGATGGGACAGTTGTTTTAGATGCTTCTTCTTCTTTCGCCTTAAACCGAATTTTTATCTTAATTGGTTTGCTGTGTGTGGTATCTAAATTACACTTGCTATCCACATTGACACCCTTTCCTTTAAATCCCTCTGCACCTCTGTTATCTAAGTCTCTGGCCAACTTAGGATCGTCAGACTCTAAACCGAAGGTTTCACGCTTGAGAGACTCATGTTTTGCATGTTCATCAGCAATATGTTGAAACCCTAGATTATTCACTGAACCCGTTACACCCGCTTCACCAACCTCCTCACTGTTTCCATTAATCTTCTCGCATTGAAATCTTTCACTATCAAAACCAGCCACAGTGAAACCTGGATTTCGACCACAGCCCGGCGGGTACCGACGAATTGCCGAAACTGACCTTCTCTTAGGAGGTGGGTACACCTTTGATTTCATCCACCATTGATCACTTGCACCATCATTATCTAGCATAGATTTACCGTTTTGTCCCTCAGCGACTAAAGGCTCTCTTGCATGGCCTTCTTCAATAACTGCACCTGCTTTATGTGAAGAATTACAGTTTTGCCCCTCGTGAAGTGGCATCTCCTCATGGGGTATCTCCCCCTCCTCTAGTTCAGGTTCAGCTGATACCGACCTTCGCTTCAGATTTTTGGCCAATTGTACGTCAGAGATCTTGTGTGACAGCTCCTGTATCATCACTGCTTCGTCCATTCTATCTAGGCAAAATAGAAAGAGCACCTAGTATTAATTGTGCTGAAAGAGAAACAAATAGGAGTTAAAACAATAGCAAACAAGGAATCCAATCTGTTAAAACAAAAACACAAGCTGCTGATATGTAAATTTATAAATTTTATAAAGTCCAAACAAGGAAAACAATCTGTTGATATCTACCTTCATAAAAAATGCTACATGCACTTCAAAATTTATAAATTTTTAGTTCACTCCACATATGATCAAGAACGCATCAAGTTAATTACACAATTTTTTTTTTAAAACCTTCGCAGAAGCTGCTAAGCCATGAGGGAGAATCGAACTCTCGACCTTTGGGTGACCAACAATCTTAAGACTTTTCTCCTAACCAATTGTGATACCTCCCCTTTCACTTAATTACACAATATTAATAAAATTTCAGTGTGTCTTTCAGCCTCTTAATCTTTTACAGAATTAACTCAAAAACAACCTTTTTTCACCGGAACACGAAATTTGGATTCTTCGTCTGGACTACAGATTTTGGAAAAGGATGATAACTTGTGGCATTAAAAACTGTGTACAACTTTTCTCCTTGTTCAATATAACCAACCGAGACTTCTAAATTTGCTGTGCTTCATGAGAGTGAAAGAACCTGACTAAATTAATCACTACTTCAGCTACAGATCAGACCAAAATACGACAATAAAAAAAATCAATTATGGAAAACATAACACTTTCTAGTAGTAGTATTATCTCCTAGATAAGAATCAGGATCATGTTTAGAAGTGAGATAAATAAGAGATAAGATAATACTTTCTTAATTCCTTCTCTCTATTCTCACTAGATAGGGTTCTATTTCTTTACTTTATCCCAATCTCAAACATAATCAAAAGGATTAGTACTTGGATTCATCTAGTACCAAGCTATAAGTGCAAAATCCCCAAACAAGAAACCAAAACAACTAAAGATCTGAAGCAAACAGCTCTCAATAGCCTTAGAATAGCCTCCTATAAGTGCACTAGCAGGTCATTTTAGGTTTAACTACTTCAGATCTGATCTTAGAAAGATAAAAACGATGGAAAAATCGAGAAAACAAATAGATCAAACAATAAGAAACCTTACATCAAACACACATAAACTATATCTACTGGATAGAATAACGATAGAGATACTTACTACCTAGATGAGAGAAGAGAAGTCTATGCCAATTGCTAAGTCAAGTTCTCTTTCTCTCAATTTTGAACTGAAAAACAAAAGTGATTTTAAGTGAGAATTAGTAGAGTGGATTATAGACTGATAGTGGAAAACTAGATGGAAGGGTTTTGGTTCATTATAACTTCCTGCACCGAAGAGAAAGTTGATGGGATTTGTCTTTTGGTGTACAAATTAAATGTTGAACCAGACTAAATAAATCACAGGCCAAGATGTAGATGTCAGCAATTGGGGAATGGAATACGTTGTTATTCTTGTCATGCTCTTTTCATGCTCTTGTTTCTATCTCTCTTCTTACTCTATCTCTCATGTAATTTTTTTTTTTTTTTTATTTTTCTTTGAAGAGAGATAGAGAGAAAAAAAATAGCATGATGCTGCTATTTTTATTAGAATAGCAGCAGATTCAGATTGAGATTCAGTAATTAAAATCATCAGTGATAAAAAATAAAAAATATAAATACGTTAAATATTATTTATTTGTTTTAATAAAAAATAAATTTTATATAATATAATAAGTTTTTTAATTATTTTATCATATATACAAAATTTGGACTATATTATTCTTTTGGTTTCTTTTATACTAGATTATAATAATATTGATCTTTAGGTGCAAAAGGAGGTGAAAAAGGAGCGGATAAAGAGCAGATAGTGGTAAAATTATATTTATATTTTTTTTCAGAATACGAATTAGATATTAGCTGGATACGGATATGAACAAGATCATATATGTATTAAAATAATATAAAAAATACTAAAGTTTATAGTATCTATCAACTTATAATAGTGAATAACATAATTTTTTCATAATATATATTAAAAATATATTATCAACTTATAATAGTGAATAACATAATTTTTTCATAATATATATTAAAAATATATGATATATATCTACTATTTGTTCATAATATATATTAAAAATATATGATATATATCTACTATTTAAATATGGATAATTGAAATGTAAAACTAATATATTAGTATTCATATTCGCACAGATATTCAGATATTAGATATTTATATCTAATTGTTTAAATACAAATCGAATACAAATCATATATTATCCATGCTATTTTCACCCCTAGGTAGTACATATCAGGAAAAAAAAGAAGTTAAATTTTAATGTATAATTAAGATTTTTATAAATTAGAAAGACTTAGTCGCTTCATCTTCCTACCAAATCCGTTCCTAAATATGACTAAATATAATACACACATAAAAATAAACAAGAAATAATTGAAGGGTGTTATTGTGTTATTAACTTTTTTAAAGTTAAGCATTTGGAAACCTCATCTATGCATATATAGTTCATAATCTAAGTTGGTACCTTTCCAAATTAAGTACTAAGTTTCCACAATAAAATTGTTAAATTTGTTTCTTGCTCGAATTGAACAAACACGGAATAGTGTGTATGTCAAAAATTAGGTGAAAGGGAGATAATTGGAATTGAACAAACGTGAAGAAATCAAATTGTTCTTGCCATGAGCGGAGTCATGTACAAATTGGAGTAGGTAAGTGTCTATTTCTAGAATTGAATTTTTTATTTTGATTTAGTACTAATTGTTCAATGTGTCTACTCCTTATTCGATTTAGTCTTATTCTTAAACCGATTTCTTTTGAGTTTTGGTTGACTATGTGTATTTCATTTTTTTTATCGAATATGCGATAATCTATTTCGTAAATAGAATGAAAGAGAACAAGAAAGATCTGACGGTATGACCTATTATTACAATTCTAAGAAATATGTTGGCCGAATTTTTTGTGCCTTTATTTATTCAACACTTATATTTCGGCTAAATTTTTGTCTATATTTTGACTTTAATTTGCTAATAGGTAAGAACAATCTCACTTTGAATTGTGTCAAACAAAATTTTAATTAGATTACTAAAAATATTTCAATGTTATGTCAATCAATTTTATGATTATAACAGCTTTTATAATAAACATAGCTATAGGGATTGAGTTGTAATTGTGTTCCTGATAAGTTAATGAGTTTAAACCCAATTAGCTATTTGAATCCGATTAGTGCCTTATCCTAACAGAAATCTTAGATCCGCCTCTGATTCTTGCTATAATTGGAATTGAAATAGTATTTTTTGTTTTTTTGAGTAAAGGTTGGAGGTCAAACCACCCAATTATAATTGAAATTGAAATTGAAATAGTTGATGGATGTCCCTTGTGAAATTACATTCATAAAATAAATAATTTGTATTTGGCATCGTATTATTGCACAATACAACTAGGGTGTTCGTAAGTTAACCAAATTTTTGGTGACAAACGATGAATCTAAATTCTAATAACTTTTTTAATTATTTAATTATATATACAAAATTTGGACTGTATTATTATTTTGGTTTCTTTTGTACCAGATGATAATAATATTGGTATTTTCATAGAGTCAGTACTAGAGGTGAAAGAGGGGCGGATACTACAGTGGTAAAATCATATTCATATTTTTTATTTTTTGGATAAGAATTAGATATTAGCTGGATACAAATATGAATCGGATTAGATATATATTAAAATAATATAAAAAAATATTAAAGTTTATAATATATATCTAATTATAATGGTGAATAACATAATTTTTCATAATATATATTAAAAATATATGATATATATCTACCATTTGAATACGGATAATTGAAATGTAAAACCAATATATTAGTATCCATATTTGTACGGATATTCAGATATCAAATATCTATATTAAATTTTTCGAATACGGATCGAATACGAATCGGATATTATCCACGGATACTATTCACACCTAGCTAGTACATATCAGAAGAAAAAAAGAGAGTTAAATTTTAATATGTATAATTAAGATTTTTAAAAATTAGAAAGATGACTTAGTGACTTCATCTTCCTACCAAATCAGTTTCTATATATGACTAAATATAATACACACATAAAAAGTAACAAGAAATAATTGAAGGGTGTTATTAACTTTTTTAAAAGTTAAGCATTTGGAAACCTCATCTATGCATATATATAGTTTTTTGCTCGAATTGAACAAACACGGAATAGTGTGTATGTCAAAAATTAGGTGAAAGAGAGATAATTGGAATTGAACAAACGTGAAGAAATCAAATTGTTCTTGCCATGAGCGGACTCATGTATAAATTGGGATAGGTAAGTGTCTATCTCAATTTTTTTTTTTGATTTAGTACTAATTGTTCAATGTGTCTACTCCTAATTTGATTTAGTCTGATTCTTAAATTGATTCTTTTTTAGTTTTGGTTAACTATGTGTATTTTATTTTTTATCGAATATGTGATAATCTATTTCGTAAATAGAATGAAAGAGAATAAGATAACAAGAAAGATCTGATGGTAGGACCTATTATTACAATTCTAAGAAATATATTGGCCGAATTTTTCGTGCCTTTATTTATTCAACACTTATATTTCAGTTAAATTTTTGTCTATATTTTGACTTTAATTTGCTAATAGGTAAGAACAATCTCACTTTGAATTGTGCCAAACGAAATTTTAATTAGATTACTAAAAATATTTCAATGTTATGTCCATCGATTTTATGATTATAACAACTTTTATAATAAACATAGCTATAGGGATTAAGTTGTAATTGTGTTCCTGTAAGTTAATGGATTTAAACTCAATTAATGCCTTACTCTAACAGAGATCTTGAATCCGCCTGTGATTCTTGCTATAATTGGAATTGAAATAGTTGATGGACGTCCCTTGTGAAATTACATTCATAAAATAAATAATTTGTATTTGGCATCGTATTATTGCACAATACACCGATTTTTTTATTAATATCCAAAAAAAATTAAAATTTTAAAAAATAATTAGTTTGGCACTGGATTTCAAAAAATATCCAAATCGCAAAAAAATTTTGCGGTTTCAAGGCCTAAAACCGCAAAAAAAAATTTGCATTTTTATAATTCCAAAGCCACGTTAAAAAAAGAAGAAGCAAAAACCGCAATTTTTTTTTGCGGTTTTACAATTCAAAAAAAGTGTTTTTTTTTAAAAAAAAAAAAACCGCAAATATTTATTGCGATTTTTTATTTTTTTTCAGTTTTTTTTATTTAAATAGAAACATTGATAATTTATTTATTTTTATATTAAAATATTAGAAATATTTAATATATTTCTTTGAAAATAGATGAAATACTATATAATTTGATTTATTAGAAAGACTGCTACAAATAATTCAAATCAACATTTTTCATGCTGGATTTTTTGCAGTTGTAAGAAAAATTAATATATTTATTTATGTGTTATTGGAAAAAAATAAAAATGCTTAGATTCTCAGTTATTGATTCTGGTTTAAAAGTCACTTCTAGGTAATACAGAAATTATTGTTATCCTTCTAGTGCATTTAATTTATAAAAAAATATTTATATTTTAAAAAAAAAAAAACAAAAAATTAAAATTATTTAATGATTGTTATTAAAAATAATTCTCAAAATAGATATAATTTTTTATAAATTAAATGCACTAGAAGGATGACAATAATTTATGTATTACCTAGAAGTAGTGTTATAAAATGCAGTTTCTATGCGGTATGCGGAAGACCACCGCATACCACATATATGGTATACAGCCGCATATGTGGATTTTTATGCGGATTTATATATGCAGATTTTAAAATAAGAATTCATATATATTTTGAAGCATAATCTCACAACAGGAATAAGAATACACATGTTTGTAGATATAAGAATACACAACAACAAGGTAATAAAAACATATATATTTTAAAATCCACTAATTCAAAAGTCTCACAACAAGAATTTTATATAGATCATATGCGGTTCATGCGGTTCATATGCGGATCATATGCGGTATATGCAGTTCATATGCGGATCATATGCGGTTCATGCGGTTCACATGCAGATCATATGCGTTATATGCGGTTCACATGCGGTTCATATGCGGTTCACATGCGGTATATGGATCATATGCGGTTCATATGCGGATCATATGCGGTTCATATGCGGATCATATGCGGTTCATATGCGGATCATATGCGGTATATGCGGTTCACATGCGGTTCACATGCGGTTCATATGTGGATCATATGCGGTATATGGATCATATGCGGTTCATATGCGGATCATATGCAGTATGCGGTCAAAATTATGCGGCCGAATATGCGGCCGCATATGCGGAACCGCATATTAGACCGCATATGCGGAACCGCATATTAGACCGCATATGCGGAACCGCATATTAGACCGCATATTAATTTTCTATGCGGTTCGGAACCGCATACGCATATGCGGCGGCATAGACCGCATTTTGTTACACTGCCTAGAAGTGACTTTTAAACCGGGATCAATAACTGAGAATCTAAGCATTTTTATTTTTTTTCAATAACACATAAACTTAATATATTAATTTTTCTTACAACCGCAAAAAATCTGGCATGAAAAATGTTGATCCATATTATTTGTAGCAGTCTTTCTAATAAATCAAATTATATAGTATTTCATCTATTTTCAAAGAAATATATTAAATATTTCTAATATTTTAATATATAAATAAATAAATTATTAATATTTCTATTTTTTTAAAGCTGAAAAAAATAAAAAATCGCAATAAATATTTGTGGTTTTTTTTTAAACACTGTTTTTGAATTGTAAAACTGCAAAAAAAAATTACGGTTTTTTTTTTTTTTTTTAACATGGCTTTGGAATTATAAAACCGCAAATTTTTTTTGCGGTTTTAAGCCTTGAAACAGCAAAAAAAATTTGCGGTTTGTATACTTTTCAAAATTCAGTGCCAAACTGGTTATTTTTTAAAATTTCAATTTTTTTTGGATATTAATAAAAATTTCGGCACAATACAACTAGGGTGTTCGTAAGTTAACCAAGTTCTTGGTGACATCAAAATTTATAGAATTAGCTTCAAACGATGAATCTAAAGTTCTAAACTGTTGAAATCGATATGCTTCACCAGTGATATATTTACATGTAAAATTTATATATTTTTTAATTTAATATAAAATTAAGGCATAAAAACAATTTACAAGTTTTTTTTATTTAAAATAAATATTTATTATTATTTTTTGACCGCTTGACTTTATACTAAATTAATTCGAAACTTTATATTGCATGAAAATTTTAGTAGAATGGGGCAAAATTTTAGAATGAGACACATTGTTATAATTATTTTGAATATTATGTTTATTTTTATAATTTATATGGCAAAAGCAAAGAAATAGAAATAGAAGTATATTTTAGAAAAAAATTAAGGTCAACGGTAATTTTTTAATTTTTTAATCTTAAATAAATATTTATATTTTTTCTTGAAAAAAAGTATAAAAATAGAAGAATATTTTTGAAATTTTTTTGGAGTGAGGGGGACAAGTGATTCCCTCGGAATTACAGGATCGAGAAATTCTAATATCAACCGTTCAAATTTTTTTGTACGCGGATCTCAATAATATTCTTGAAAAAATAAATTTTCCCGTTACTACTGTACAAATGTAAAGGGATAAAATTCAGTCTACGGCTAGTGTTGCTCTTACTTTTTTAAGTGAGCGCCTAGGAAATTTTGAACAAATAATTAAGGTTTTCTTGCTAAAATATGTATGGTAGAAAATAAATTGAGGAAGAGAGAAGAACTAAAAATAAGGCACCATCTCTTTCGGTTTAATACCTGTTAGCTGCCTAAATCTAGTATAACCTCAAATTCTCAAGCTTATATAAACACCTGTTTCAAACAACTTGTCAACTCAAACATCTTAAATTCAATTTTCAAGAAAAAAAAAAATATATTTTCCTTTTTCTTACAAATTTTTATATTTCAAAACAGAGAAAATTAAGATATGGCGAGCGAGCAACAGGTGAGGCTTGCTGATGCCCGTGCCGAGGGCCAGGTATATACATTCATCTTTTTTTTCTTCTTCTTCTTCTTTTTGTTGTGGTTAAACATTGTTTTTTTTACCTGTGACCACAAAAATATTATGTTACTATCACTCTGAAATGAGAAATATTTATAGTACCTTGCAAATTATGTTTATTATCCATGCATAATATGAGCAGGAGCGGACCCAGCATGTAACGATCTATCGGTACTGATTAACTTTGTCCTCTCTGGAAATTTTTTTGCCCTCCTCTGAATGTTTGATTCATAGTTCGGGTTAAATTTAGTGTTAAAATCATAATAAATTTCTTGAATTATGATTGGTAATTATAATTATAAGTTAAAGCATTGAAAATTACAAGTCAAAGCATTGACAATTATAAGTCAAAGTATTGTTTTTTTATCGAGTACTCAATTAATTAATGAGTTTAAATCCGATTAGCTATTTAAATCCGATCGATATTTTTTAACTTCCTGACGAAAATTCTGAATCCACTCCTGAATATAATCATGACTTTTGGTACTCAAAATCAAATTAGCATGATGTCAAATAAAGTGAAAATTTTAGGTACTTTGAATTTAGGTTTTTTTTTTTTTTTCAGACCAGATGGACCGAAAATAAAATATAAATCTCAGTTCTTTGCTTTGTGGTATTGAGATCAAAGTATATGTAAATTGAGTAAGGATTAACATTGAATTTGTATTACTGTTTATGTTCTTTTGGAAACATATAGGCTGAGGCTGACAGGTGGGCCGATGCCACCAGGGACATAATGGACTCGACCAAGACCACCGCATCAAATGCAGCTGATTCGGTGAAGGACACAGCTGGTTCAATCAAGGACGGCACATGCGAGGCAGCCGGTGTGGTCACTGACACGATCAAGGAAACTGGATCAAATGCCGCCGACTGGGGAAGAGAGAAAGCTGATTCGATCAAGGAAACCGGATCAAATGCTGCCCAGTGGGGAAGAGAGAAAACTGATTCAATGAAAGAATCCATCAATGATGTCAAATTTCGTGCACAGGAGGAGAAGGAATATACTGCTGGCTTCATTGAACAGGTTCACATTTTCTCAAAAATGCTAATAAATTAAATAATGATCTATGAATATGTAAACCTATGTTATTAAAATCTCTGTCATGAAATACAGAGTGAAGAGAATGTGAAGCAAGCATTCTTTGATGCAGATGAATCGATGAAGCAAAGCATGCAAACTGACACTGGTATTCCCGGTACCACCAGTCTCAACCGTACCAACACTCCCTCCTTCGACGACTTCTGTTAGAGATCTCAACTTCAAGCAACCTCCTAATGAGAGTTGATTAGTTTTTACTCTTTATCACCTTTTGTGTTGTGAGCCAAGGGTCATGTGCTCAGGTTGGCTTTATCCTTTGCTTTTGTTTCAGTTGTTTTGATTTTCTGGTATATGATGGTGTAACTGAGGAAATTCAGCATTGAATTCTCCTATTATTGCTTTATTACATAACTAACGTGTAGCAAACATTCCTTGTTTTTCTCCACAAATATTGTAATAAAAAAATACATTCATTTCTACTTACATTTGTCATTTTTTTTGTTGTAAAATATTATTTGCAAAATCTTAATCTGATCTGTTCTCTTCAACTCCAAAAAAGTCAAGTCAAAGCTTCTAAATAATTTAATTTTGCTATGATGATATTTCTGAGAATAGTGTAAAGTTGAAAATGAGAAAATATTTCATGCATGAAATTCTCAGAATGGATTTCAACACAGGAGAGAGAAATAAAGATCACATACAAGTTATATAATCACCAACAAACTTACAAAACATATTTTCCTAATGATTAAAAGCCAATTAACTAAATAAAGTTAATTTCCTCAACTTGCTTGAATCTCACATTCATTAGCAGAAAGCATCACTACACAGATGCACAACATAAATTATCTTTCTCTAAATTTAGAACTAACTAAAGCTACTAATCTAAAAAAAAAGACATCATATGGTACCTAAACAAGCAAATTGCTTTAACCAAGTCAGCCTCCAATGTTAATTGATCAAACTATCACTGCACAAGTGGTACCAAAATAAGCCCCTGAACCACAAAAAGGCACAACAACAAAAGCCAACAAGGGGTCATAGGTTAAATAAATTACAACAAGCTGTCAGCCTTGGTTGGCAACCTCCTGAAGAAGTTCATAACTGGAGATGGCATTCGGTTCCGAAACCTTGGAGGCAGAAGCAAATACAAACCAGAGAAGCCGATAACCAATTTTATTGGCACACAATAGATTGCAACTGCAGCTAGCACACAGAATCCTAGAAAGAGGAGAGTAGCACGTGGGTCACGCCAGCTCAGCAATGCTTCAAACCGCTCTGCTTGTGTTGCCACATCACCCACCACTGTTTGAACCCTTCCTGCTACACTCCTTAGCCTGTCATACCTGAAGAAATTTTTTTTTTTTTTTTAATTTCCATATAAACTGGCTGGTACTAAATGTGAATTTAGAAGCACAATACCACACCACGTCTAAAGTTCTTTGGATTACTAGAATATAGCACGGCTATTAAAAGCTTGTGACCTTATGTCGGACACAAAATAAGACTAATTATCACACTATATATCAACAATATACACTTATTTCATCACACTATTTATCAACAATATACATTTATTTCATCACACTACTAACCAACAAAGAACTGTAAAAATGGGATGCCAAAACATAGTTTTCATACTCATTATTGCACAAGTAGATCATCAAGCATCACCAGTGACATTGTAAAGAAAGATTATATTAATTTTAATAAAATTATACTATATTCTCACCTCATGCGAACAAGCTCTGTAGAACGGGACGTAGGAAACGGATCGAACTCCTCATCAAGCTCATCGGGGAATGCCCCATCAGCATGGGAAAGCCTCATGTCCATGTGCGGTGGGTGCCTAGGCCTGGTACGATAATTCAACATCCCAACTAATCCCAATATTAAAAATAATGTTGGCAAAATAATCTCAGGTGCAAGGACAAACACCATAAAGACTAACACAAACATTGCTGAAAGCACCGGCCGGTTCCACGAGCGCACCACCTCAAACCGCCGGCCGAGATCTATTGTTGTTGAAAGAGTACTGACCAGCCTAAAGAAGTTAGCCTTGCTACGACGCATGCTCCATAGGTGGGACCCATGGTCCAGCATGAATTCAACCACCTCACGGCCAAGAGGTGGCTCAGCCCGGCCCAACCGAGCTGCCACAACATTTGTTGCCTGATAGCGCAGGTGCTCGACCTGACGTACCAGCAGTGGCTCAACATAGTGCATTTTGGGCAGAAGAGGCCTAACATATGCCTGTAGCATGTTACCCATGTTTGCACAAGAGAAACGCACCGCTAAATGAAGCTCTCCCATTTTTTTGACACCAGATGGATGGAGCATAAGTAGCGGGTATGCATGAGTATAGACTCGGTCAGATTCCAGGGTGGAGAGCCGGATCCGGACCTTCCCGACACGAGTATCCCGTGCAGACCCGGATCCATTATTAGCCTGGTTTTTGTCCACGTGACAGTTATCAAACACGCCAATTGTTATCACAGTACATGGGTCATACACCTCCCATGTGTATTGTTCATTCCACCGTGGGTTAAGCGAATCAACCACGGTGCGAGTGCGGATCCACTTCTGCCCATATTTTGCCACACAGTATGCATCGGTTGAACCACTGCCTTTACCATCCCTTACCTTCATAGGCATCAATCCAGAGGCACTTAAAATACCCAGCTCAAGGACCCCAACATGTGGGACCCGCAGCTGTTTCGCTGTTGCACACAGGTCACTGCTGTACATGGTAGATTCATCAAGCACATGGTACCCACCATCTAAGCTCAGCCGGAGGTGGACCCGGCTGCCAAATCGAGTAGCCCCAGCAGCATTCTGGCCTCGGTCCAGTGGGAACCACCTAGACTGGACCTGCTTATCATTCCAACGTCGCTCTATTGCAGTCACCGGTACCATGAAACGACCAAGCGAATCATCCCTGCCAGGTCCCACCCGGTCTTCAATTGACACCACTAGAACGTCATCGAACGGCTCCGCAACCACAAATATCAGATCTTCTTTCCAAACAGGATTTGATGGGCCTCGGTTTGCTATAGCAGGAGCAACCCGGGTACGCAGAAGTTGGTTACCAACCTGAGCCTTGGCAAATATCTCCGGGTACCGATTCATCATGGCGGAGTTTTTATCAACTGGCATAAGGTCTTGCGCCTCCAGGATAGTCACACGCAAGTACCACAGCTTAGGCGCCACATAAACCTTCGATTTAATTGACCCAAGACCATCTCCATGTACACCAGCGGCTTTAGAGTGCCATGCCTCAGCAAAGGCCTCATCAGCTTGTGTGCCGAACCAAACTGAAACCATCAACTCACCGGTACGAGACTTATCACCCTTCTTGTCCTCAAGTCTGTACCATTGAGGGGCCAGTGTACTGTCAGGCTGGACCCGCCTAGGGACCTCACTCAAATCAAACATGATCCTGCCAATGAAATCCTCGCTACGGTCCCGCTCTTTCACAAAAATTTCAGCTACAGAAGATTGTATGCTGTCTCTTGAGAAAGCAAACACTTGATCCCAGTAATGGCTTGAGTGGGGTCGGGTCACTCCCCGGTAATTCCCTAATTTCACCTCAGCATGTGTTTCCCCTCCAATTGACCCACCTGAGTACAAGTCACGCGCCCGAACCACACGCACGTACAAATATTGCATTTGTTCAACAAGATCGTACGTGGAACTAGTCTTGTCTTGCGGCTCTGTAGAGGCGCCCCCAAGACGAGGCTTGGT
This sequence comes from Carex sylvatica, assembly GCA_964058845.1. Lineage (NCBI taxonomy): Eukaryota > Viridiplantae > Streptophyta > Magnoliopsida > Poales > Cyperaceae > Carex > Carex sylvatica. The sequence goes on from CAXKVR010000159.1 coordinate 58,247, forward strand.
CTCCTTTATAGAAAAATCGTGACCATTCATCGCACCAGGATACATACTGGGTACATGGTAAAAGTCAGGTGGGCCCAATGTACTACCTGGTGCGAGCACAACCGGCTTCATACCACCACTGACTTGACCTGTGTGCTCCATTGGAGGAATCATTACTTGAGATTCTGTTTGCCTCTTATTCACCTGTTGAGGCGGTACTGTCAATGCACCGCCTCCTTTGGCCACCGACTTCTTCTCATGGCCGTTATGCCCCTTCACCTTGGTGACTAAGCTCCGTTCTGTGGTGGGGCCCACATGAGAGTCCACATCAGCATTGACCCTATATATCTTCAGTCTTATCTCTCCTCTTATGTGAGAGAACAGACCTCTCTTCTCCAGTATAAACAGCTGGGGTACTGATTCTTCACCAGGACCCGGTACACCAGAAGCTGGAATGCGTACCTTGCCTAGAAATTTCCGACCGGAGGAAGCGGCGGCGCCACCGCCCGAGACAGTTGAGGAAGCCGTTAGGCTCCTGTCATTATAAATAGCCACATCAATTGACCGGTACGGTAGGTCATCCGGGTCGGATACCGCGAAAACGAGCCGCTCATTCCATATCGGGTTTAGGTCCTTGGGTTTGGATCGAGTACGCCTTTTTTGGTGCTCAAATTCCACCTCCACGTAAGGGGAAGAGGAGCCTTGACCATCCTTTGGCATCAGGTTGTGCGCTCCTACCACCTCCACCACTAGGTTCTCTCCCTTCGCCATTGTACTTTCGAAATATTGGCAATTTTTGGTTTGTTTTTTCTCAGGAGAGGAAAGGTGAGAAGAGAAGAGAAGAGAGGGAGGAAGCAAAAGAGAGTGTAGTGTTTAATGTTGTAAGAATGTTTTGAATTTTTCCTAGGAGTTTATCGGGACGAGGGAAACAAGGAGTGAAGATCGTTGACTGGTCTCGGTTCACAAGAAAAGAACTTGTCTAAGTTAGTGGGTCCAACTTGGCAGTAATAAATTAAAAGTTAATCCACAGTGGACCAAATTTTAGGAGCCGAATTCACGAGAGTCGAGCTGAAGACGAAATTTACATCTTTGTGTCAGATTTCTCTGTAGCTAAATGTGAAGTGAGTCTATTAATAAATGAAATCATTGAAATGATTCCAGCTGCTACACAAAAGGATGTAAATAGGAATGGTACAGAAGGATTCGAATAAGGTGGAGACAAAATGGAGGAGGAGAGCAGGGAGAAAGCAGAGCTTAAAGAGGAAAAGACATCCGACGATGTCAGACTTTGACAGTCTTGTTAGGGTTTGCTTTCAGCCTTTCAAGCAATAGCGGGAAAGGAATTTATAAGCTAAAAATGTGCATTTTTAAAGTTCCGCTCTGACAGCTCTCAAGTGACATTTGTTGTACAACTTAGCATCAATCCAATTCCTAAAAGTGCTAATTTGAGGCATTAGAAGTTCAGAAGAACAAAATAATTCCAAGCAACAACAATTAAGAACAGAGTTCTCACATTCGACAAGAGACACATGCGACCAACTAACAGATAAAATTAAGTCGGTAAGATTTGACTGATAAAATAAAGTTGATGTTGTGTGAAAAGAAAAGAATGATCCAAATATAACAAATTTCAATTGAGTCGGTAAAATGACTAAAATCTGAAGGAAAAAAACAAAACCTTTGGTTTGTTATACCTGCGGAACTGTTTAATGTTTCAATGAAACGCGCATATTTGTCGCTATATGAGGGGTAATTATGTAATTTCGTTACTCTTCATATTAGCTCCATTATCCATAGAGAGAGGAAAACTGGATATAAGAATCAATAAAGAAGAGAGCGGAATGCCCGTGCAAACAAGTTCCATTTGCATTTGAAATTTTTGATCATCTGTGGAAAACACTGTATGATATTTCATAGAACAAAGATTTCCAGCTGTATTTAAAAAGAATTACATAATATATACAGAAGTAAAGCAACAGAAATATTATTCAAATATCTGCAGGGAGTTGTTCTAGTTGGGAACATCCGAACAGGGGACAGCTATTGTCTCGTACCGAAGCAAGACAAATGAGAACATCACACGTGGATGAGTTCGCTGCTCGAAATCACACAGCGGATTGGATCGGAGCAGTACAGCGGCAGGTCTTAAAAGGCTGCGACCGTTCCGTCTAGGGACGTGAAAAGTAGAAGCGTGTTCGTACTTCAATATCCTAAACTATGTACGGACATGGCATATAGCATTAAATGTGAACCTTAATACGTAGGAATCGCATATGTCATGCGGTTCGTTAAAAATTTAATGCGTCTGGTCTAGTCAAATACCAAAGACTGACAATCTTGGAGATCGAATCGACCGAGCAGCAAAATCAGGTTGGCGTATTTTTTTTCAAAGGAAATAAATAGGGTTTCCTCTCTCCAGTGCGACGAACTGGATATGTCCTGTATTCTTCTATCAATTTTCAGCTAGTTTCATAATACATTTTTTTTGTATTAAATTTGATATTCCAATAATTTTTAAAAACGATAACGAAGCAATAATAATTTTAAATAAATTTGGGACCAAGTTGTACAACTTTGAAGTAAAGATATTGGAAATGGACATTTCTCACGCTGACAGTAACAGAGAGGATTGTAGTTCCGGAAAGCAGGTATTATTTTGTTTCGAGTAAAAGAAGGATAAGGCAGAGAGAGCTAGAGACAGGATAGAATGTGTTGTGTTGAGCCTAGGCGAGCGCTTTTTGTAGAAGGGGAATAGCGGAATAGGTCCGATGAGTATTGGATGTACTAAAAATCCAACTAGTTCTAACACCGTACAATTGTTATTAAGATTCTGCTCGCACGGAAATTGATACGCACGAGTAGGATTTATTAGAAGAACACAAATCTTGATGCAATCGGATGGTCACTATACCCATCGAACCAAAGTAGGTCCGATGGGCATCGGACCTACTCTGAAAAAATTTAGCCGAATAGGGGATCAAACTGGAATTCGCATCCTCTGAGATATCTCATATGTTACGTGACTTTTTGAAAAATCTCAGGCGTTCAAATACGTTCTGCACGAATCTCGAAGTACAGCAATACTGCCCCCCTGGGCTTTCCCGAATAGGCACCGAACACGTCGGTCACGCAAAATATGTGATATCTCAGAGGATACGGACTGATAAAACTGTGACGTGTTCGGATTTGTGCACGGGTCAGGAAGAGTGGGTTTGATAGCATAGCTCGTGATCTGTGTTACACTGTTCCTTCTTTTACTTTATTTTGGGGAATTCGTGCCAAATGCTGGTGGTCATGGTTCATGCTTCCGTACCAGTTGGGATTCTTCGGCTTCGTTTATTTAATTATTTTATGTTTTATTTTTTCGTACGTAAGATATCCAAAAAAATTATAATATTTTCCTTTTGAAAATGAGAGAGTTCAAATGCACCCAAATGCATCATATCTTTTATTTCTGTTTTCAAAGTCAAAACAGTTAATCCGAACCGTTAGATTCGATCTATATATTAAGATGTATTTGAAGACCAAATTTTACATTTTTTGAAATTTTTTTACTATTTTTTTAGATTTATTGAAAATCGCTGTTTTGTTATGGTCCAGATTTGTTAAAAACAGCGATTTTCAATAAATCTAACAAAATAGTAAAAAAATTTCAAAAAATGTAAAATTTGGTCTCCAAAAACATCTTAATATATAGATCGCATCTAACGGTTCGGATTGACTATTCGGACTTTAAAAACGGAAAAAAATGATTTGAAAGACATGGTGTATTTGAGTGCATTTGAACCCTCCTCTTTGAAAATTTGCTATAATATTTTCAACAGTGAAATTTGAACACGGCATACATCTTTCATATTATCTTGAGCAAAATTGATAAAATTATAAATTAATACATATGCAAAGTTGAATAATTAGGTCTCAAGTTTGGCACTGCTTTGATCCGTTTAGCTAATTATTTTATGTTTTATAGATAAAAGTTGAAAAAATTATAATTTTTTTACAATATAATATGAACTATGTACACATTTTTTGAGATATTTTATATTTGATTTAATACATATATTTAATTTTTTGGAAAGACCTTCATATAACTTTCATTTTATATAGTGTGTGTTTATATATATTATATAAAATCCAGTCAAATGATTAAAACAAACTGCGCAACAAAAAAATCCACGTAATTATATTTTTGAAAACTTTCGCAGACTGCAAAATCATAAGAGGGACTTGAACTCTCGATTTTTTTTACAACAGTTCTAGAACTTTTTTCTAACCAACTGAATTACCTCTCATTTCTCATATTTTTAATACAATATTTTATTAACTCAAACATCAATACATTTTTTCTCAGAAATATAAATTTAATGCATTATATACTGTAGTTTTACGTTACTTCCAAAGATATATGGAACAAAAAATAAATTATCAACTATTTAAGTACAAAGGAGCTTAATGAATGTGCAAATGATTTATTTAATGTTTGTGTAAGAAATATATTATGTTTTCTAATTGATCCGTTTCTGAAAACAAATGATTTACTTTATCTACTTGTGATACATATACAGTGACATTTAAACATATCTCTTTGTGTACATCACGAGTAAGAAAATAAATCATTTGCTCTTAAAACTGACCAATTGAAAGACTACTATTTTTCTTAACCATCCTACATTTTTTTTAATAAATGATAAAATGAATACTTTATAAATTTAAAATAAGTTCTAATAGAAAAAATAATAAATTGATTAAATTTGTGAGTTTTTGAAATTTAGAAGGAAAAATATGAGATTATGGATTTTAGAGGGGTAAATACATAACTTCAAAGTTTTTGAGAGGTATATATGAAATCCCCCCTAAAGTAAGGACGTACATCTCTCCTCTATATTATGCATCTTAAATTAAATTGGCTGACAGAAACTCTAATGGTTAGGATTGATTGATCTAAATTCGGATTGAATCTGAACCCTCCAGTCAAATAATCTGTCTTTCTTTGATTAAATACATCATTTATATGTGTAGAAGTCTATATTTAGTTCAAAATTGGACTCACCACATGTATAGACACACGTATTACCACACGCATTTTTGCTTTGCACTGTTGGATTTGAATCAAAAATCGTGCAGATGAAAATCCATTTTTTCGCTGAAACGCTCGTCGCTCCCAGTGAATTAATTTTGTTGCCCGTCTCCCTCCCAGATCGCTTCTTCCAAAGGAAAAAACCTAATCGCCTCAACGCCTCAGACCCGCGCCTCATCGCCTCAGAGGCTCGGACCCGCGCCATGCGTCATCTCCTTAGACCCGCGCCTCTCACTGCTTCATCCCTGATCCCTTCTTCCAAAGAAAAAAATGGCCTTAATTGCCGCATTGCCTCAGACCCGTGCCTTATCTCCCTCCCCGATCCCTTCTTCCAAAGAAAAAAAAAAGGCATAATCGCCTCATCACCTCAAACCCACTTGGTACTACTGGACCTAACTACCGAAGAAGAAGAGAAGACCATCTGTAACCCTAAAAAACCCTAACTACTGAACTCCCAAAGAAGAGAAGAGAAGAGAAGGGGTAGAGAGAAAAGACGAAGTACAGAGCAGCGATGCCATTTATAATGCCAAGACCAAGATTCAGGCCCCGATTCATCAATCTGTCACACCCCACGGGCACGAGTCGCGACAGTACCCCGCCGTAAGCATACAACTCCATGTATGCTTACAAGGCAATTCAATTTACATTCAGAAATATAAATCCTAAGTATATAGTCTGGTCAAAGTTTAATACATCAAAAGTATCTCATCCGGATATTAACCATAAGGCCTACCCTAAAGCTATACAACAAAAAATATTATATGTATATATAGAGTGGCTAATGTGCATTTGGAAACATATGACTCGAAGTGCTTACGGTCTAAATTTGAAATTTCAAAACTCAAAAAGTCGATCCGAACCGTTCATCTTATTCTCCATATTAATATGTGCTTAGAGACCAAATTTTACATTTTTCTGAATTTTTTTACTATTTATTAAGTATTTTACAAAATTGTTGATCCAACGGTGGCTGCTGATTTTACTGTTTTGTTAAGCTACCGTTGGATCAACAATTTTATGAAACACTTAATAAATAGTAAAAAAAATTCAAAAAATATAAAATTTGATCTCCAAGCACATATTAATATGGAAAACAAGATGAACGGTTCAGATCGACTTTTTGAGTTTTGAAATTTTAAATTTCGACCGTAAGCACTTCGGTTCATATGCTTTCGAAAGCATATTAGCCACTATATATATATATATATATATCTCTATCTAGGGTCATATAAGGGCATATTACCAAAGGCCTACTACTCGTGTGCCTCCCCGGAATCAGTCATACCAAAACTTGTAAAATAACCCGAAGGGTGGGGGTAAGAATAAATTCTCAGTACGAATTAGGCACAGTTAGATTATTAGACTTGCAATCAAACTCCATATTCAAAAATGAAACCCATACAATAGCAATTCAAACAGATACATATTCATAATTAAAGGGATGCATATGCTCGACAACAATTAATCAAATGACTCACAATTAACGGAATTTTCAAGATAAAGTTCAAACAAACACATATTTGGCTTAACTCATTTATTTATTAGGGCTTGTAGCAACTACAAATGTTCAATCGAGCTGGACCATTTATCTGATCCTCGTCTGTAGGGTTACTGACACCTATAGACGTTTCACCGAGCTGGACCCTTTATCTGACACCCATCTGTAATTGCTTGACTTAACCATTTATTAAGGTCTGGTTCAAGTTATATAAAGAAATTTTACTTTGAAATCATTCCAATTATCGTAATATTCAATTCATCGTACAAACGCATTAACACGTAGGAAAATACCCCCGAGCCACAGACGTTACACTTGTCACCCATGATTTCAATCCACATATCAATATAATCACTCATCCCTCGTCCCAACCGGTACTGGAAAAACTGAGGGCCATTCACCTAAAGCGCTAGAAGGATCTCGGGCTCAAAGTCAGCTATACAGCTCAACTTTGCAAATTCGTTGGATCCAAGTCAGCTATACAGCTCAACTTCTTAAATCCACTGTAGGCGACAGAAAAGTTTGCACACTGAGAATTTTGTTTCCTATTGGACATCATGTTAGCTAACAGTGCGTGGCGCGATGTGATGTATCAGATTTCTTTTCTCTCCCTCTTTGCTTTCCTCCTGGTTCACCCTTGCGACGTACTTACATTCATGATCCATTCGTCAGGATTTTATTATTTTCGATTGTGGAGACGTTTAACTCCCGATGGGTGCAAGCCCCCGCCGTCAATTACATTAGAAAGACCTTTCGAGTCAAGCTAAACACCTCATTCATTCTGGGATTTGTGCCTATTGATTGTGAACTGAGTAATGGGGCTTTAAAAGGGGCTCATGTTCATTTGATTATTTCGTAAATTCTCGGTTGATTTGGACATAATCTGGACATTTTATCTTGGTCCTATGTGCACGTGCATGTGTAATCAGGGACCTATTTGCAGGGAGTGTACTGGACCTTCAAGGAGTGTGCAGAAGTCCGGATTTAGTTCAATTTGGCTTTGAGATTCGTACTATATCATTTTATTTGTTTGAACCACTGACAAAGGGGGTCCCAGCCTGTCCGTGGACCATTGATTCTCATGTTTGAATTCTAGCCATCAGATCTTTTCTTATGCATCAAGATTTGTGCATGTGCTTTAAAATTCATACCACATCAATATCGGGTTAGGGTTGATCTCTGACAAAACGAGTTTGGTGGATTCTGGCCACGGCGGCGCTAGCCAAGGGTATAGCTGTGATCGTAGAGGTATCAGGAACCCAATGGTGATGTTGTCGGCCGCCGGCGACCATCAGAGGCGACGGTATTGGCATGAACAGTACTTGTCGGTACCGATTGAAGTTTGAATCGATTTTGATAATTTCATTATGACTTCTTCTAATAAATTGGTCATTTGAGTTATCCTAAGATGATAAAAGGGACTGAAAACATCAATTTCACGTTTGGATGATCTTTAGACATGATTTAGGTTTTATGAGTTCGGTTACAATACCGATTTGGTACCGATAGTCATTTAAAGGGGTTTGTGATCAAATTAAGTATTCAGCAGTACTCTTTGGACCATTTAAAGGGTATCTGGTCACCATAGGAACTTTGATTTATACAGATTAAGCACTGATTATAAAGGGGCATATGAACATGTATATTTCTAGAATTTCTAATTTGTTTTCCTCTGAATTTTGTAATGAAATCATATATTTTTATTTTATGAGCTCAAAGATATATAAGTGAGGGACTTTTGTTTAAAATTTCAGATTTTTCTAAGCAGTATTGACTTGTCAAAAGTGCTTAAGTAGTGTCAGGGGTATACATGGTAATTTTACCAAATTAATTACATAATTTCTATTTTTTTAAAAGTTGAACTTTGGAGGTCCATATCTCCCTGTAGGAATGTCCAAATAATACAAATTTTGGATCTATTTCATGTATTTTTCTGTGTTCTATCTTACTGTGAAGTTGGTTTTGCAATTTAATCCTTTAATTAATCAGTATTGATAGATCTGTCAGTTTAGGTCAAATGGGTATGATATCCCACAAACATACCTACTTTCCGACCTATATTGTGTACCAAAATCTGTGTCTAGAATCATTTAATCAGTTGTATTTCATTAAAATATCCATAGAATGTGGTACTGCTGCGAGTTTATTCTTATTTTGCAGGAATGAGATGAAATCGAGGAGAATCTGGAATTTGAGAAGTATTGACACGACCCGTGTACAATCTTGTGCGGGTCGTACCAACCTCGACTCGACCACAGACACGACTGCTGACTCGACCTCAGAAGAGACACAGGCACACGACCCGTACAGGATGTTACACGGGTCGTATCAGACAAATCCGAAAAGAGATCTAGAGTTCTGAAAAGAAATCTGAAGGAAGGAAAGTCGGCCTAGGCTATAAAGGCGGGATTTCTTGCACCAGAAAGGCATTCTGGAGCAGAGAGACAATTCTAGGGTTAGAGATTGACGGCTATTGCTTGGAGACGAAGTTGAGAAGCAAAAGACGCGAGTTTTTGTTGTGGATCTTCTTTGTACTTCGGGTTTTAGAATGAATTCTTATTCCTTTATCTTTGTTATCTGTTTTAGTACTATGTTTGAGTAGTTTTATTTGTTTCTAGGGTTAAGATGTAATCGAATGTTTTGTTTTGCATCTAGTTATTGGATTTTTACGTTGAAATTTGTGTTTACTTGATTGTGATTGATTTTAATTGCTTAGTTTGAATTGCTTGATTATTATTTGGTTTGACCACTAGATGAGGCCACATCTATAAGGTACTGTGTCCAATTTGATCTTGCAACCAGATTAAGTACATGAGGTAGGATTAGTGATCCGACAGGGGAAACCAACTAGTAGCCGGAAGGTGAATATTTCCTCTTATCGACGGATAAGAGGTTACCTTTAGTATTCCAAACAAGTAACTTGGTAACTCGAACCAATATACGACAGTTGAGGTTTAGAGCCCAAAGAGGGCAGATATTGCAGATTCCATACCAAGTCGATAAACCAACATACGACAGTTGAGGTTTAAAAACATTAGGTCTGGTCAGTTGAACCCTACACAAAGGAAACACGTAAAGAAACAGTGACTGGTGCATTAACTTGAAGTCCACACGACCCGTGTACGACAGTACACGGTCCGTGTAAAATGATACGACCCGTGTAGGAAACTACACGGTCCGTGTAAGCTGATACGACCCGTGTAAGAAATTACACGGTCCGTGTCAGGGACTGAGAGGCAGAACTGAGATAAGTCTGAAACCCTGGAAACTCCTTTTATTATTGATTTAAACCAAGTTTATTTACTGTCTTCCATTTAATTACTGTTATTGAACTGATTAGGAATTAAATACCAAAAACCAACCATTTCTCACTTCTAGTCTTTAACTAATTTAAGTAGAATCCGGTTTAGATTTGAACCGTCCCTGTGATCGATACCCGACGATATACTACTCGATAGGACTGTGCACTTGCAGTCTGAACCGAAGGTGTATTAAAGGTTAAAAGGTACAGCTTGCTGTACTGAAACTTTGTACCATACGCTTTTGTGTGAACAGGGTACATTTCAGTGCATTGCATCATAACAGTAGCACTTTACAGTGCATGCATTACTGAGTATCATGCATGGACAATACCTGGGGCTGGTCAAAGATATCTAATACCTATGCAAAGGCCTGGTTTAGAACATAACATGTTTTGAGGGTATTATACCACTGTTTTGTATACTAGTATCAAGGAAAAGAAAATCAAAGGCTTCAAAGGTTAACAAATCATTATTAAGTGTATTTTAAGACATGTCAGACTTTGGAAATATGTAGGGAGGTCCCTGAATTTTAGAAAATCATGTCTTTGAGCATATCCACTTGATTTTAAAGAGCAATATCATCAAAATTTCATAAGACAAAGAATGTAAATAGCATATGACAGCATAACTGTTGCATATTTACATTTTAGTCCTCAGTTTATCACTATTTGCAAATATACCCTAAAAAATAATGAAATTAGCCATTTTAAAGGCATAACTTCAACATTTCTTTAGATTTACTTGCATCTAGGCTCTCTCAAGTGGACTTAGGGTTGAGAACTGCAAATGATGCTAGCTGGGTCACTTTAAACAGCCCTTGTGTGTTTATCCTTTAATTAAATCACTTTATTTCCCATTTTTAATCATTTTTGTAAAGAGATCATAGGTTTAAATGAGCAAGGATGCCAGCTGGCTCACTACACTCATTTTTGCCTACAATTAATTTATAAAATGATTAAGGGAATGCAGAAAAGAAAAGAAAAATGTACAAATATGCATGAAAATGTGGTTTTTATGAAATTTTTATACTAAAGCAGTAGACTTTTATTTTTTTAAATATTAATATATATTTATATACATGTTTAAATGATTTTAGAAAAAAAACATCAAATCAGAACAATAAAGAACAAGAAAATGCAATAAAGAGAACCAAATAGTAAGGAAAACAACTTCATTTCTCAAATTCAATACATATCATGGCCCCTGAGGACCTTACATCTCTTTAGAGCCCTAATTACCTATCAATTAGACTGATTACAGCAGGAGAATAGCAAGGATTTTACTTTTGAAGGCTACTGGTACACTGGTACAGTACCAGTATGTGTATATGTGAATGTATGGTGTTTATAATAGCTAGGGCTTATATCTTTTTTTTTTATTTGAGCTAAATAGAGCATGTATATATAGCCATCAGGTCTGGAGAGGTCTAGAGTTAGGTTTAGCCTATGCTGGCATCATCCATGCCCTTCAATTTCTTCAATTTAATTCCAATGCTCCAGATTCAATCCTTAGCCTTTAAGGCATCATTTGCAAAGGTTTAGACCAATCAATTCATGCCATATTGGCAGTCCATGGGATAGTGTATACATAGCCCTTGATTTTATGCATTTAAAGGGTTGAAATTGAGTGTAGGTTGTCATGCTCTTCCTCATGCATGGGAGAAGAGATTCTTCTATTTTGTCTCATTACATAGGCGCCATAACAGCTATTAATTCATGTGTCAGACTCATCTTAACAGATATTTCCTATTTAGGATATACTGTGCATTGCTTTCACGCATATAAGTATGCCAGTAGGCAATTCAGGTATATACCCTTTAATTAATGCATTGAAGAGTCTCATTTAACGTTCAATGATCATCTCTAAACATTTAGAGAGCTTGGGTACCATTTCATTACTCTCAATTTCATAAACCCTATAACTCAAGTATTTGGGTTCAATCTATTCAGACCCATTTCTGTCAAATTGACAGCTCAAAGAGTGTCGCCTTGAGGTAAAAAGCATTCATATGCTTTCAATTTTACATTTTAAGCTTTGCTCCGCTTGAATTGTGATTCTCTATCACCGGAGAATGGAAAAAAGGAAGGGAGAAGGAGATGAGAGGTTGTCGGGTGGGACCTGCATGCCAGCTCTCCTCTGAGCTCCTTCTTCTTCTTTGTTTAGGCTTGGTGTATCATGAGCCATATAGGGGTTTGAGCGTGGTGTATAATGCACCGAGTGCATGAGTCCCGAAGGGGTCGGGGAGCACTGAGGCGCTGGGGTTTTAATCTGCCCCGGGCTTGCTTAGACATGGTGCATGGTGAACCATTCGACTGTCAGTTCGGTTCATGTGCTTATTCCCTGTGCTCTAGGTTTATCTAGATCTATAACTCAGCAAATTTCTTCATTGATTTACTGACCAGTGGGTCCAGGGTTCATAGTATTACTCTGGTGCTCCAATTTGTACCCAGAAAGGCTAAGGCTATTGCTATGAGTACCCAGAGCCATGTGGCACCAATCATGAGCTGTCAAATCAGCATATTCTTTAAAAATTCACAACTCCTTTACCATTTAGAGTTAGAACTCGTATAATATGTCTAAATTCATGGTTCTTCATATAGAATATTATCATGAATTTTAATATGACATTACTGAGTCATCTTGGAGATCCTTCATGTATACTTGGTATTTTCCAAGTATTAAAATCATTTTTTAATTTCCGTTTATTTAATTAGCGACATTTTAGGTACAACATCCACTCACATGTACATTCTCAATCAGCAGTTCGTGGTGACTCTCAACCATAATCAAATCATAATAGATCGACACAACTGACAACCATAGAAGCATGCAAATTATTCAAGTCACGTCAATTCGAGTTTAATTTGATTGGGCTATGCAAATTATTTACGCAATTCAATGATGCAACAATCAGACATTCAACATGACAAACGAATAAAGAATTTAATTCCTAAAAATGAAATATCAAACAAGTCCAAGAATTCTGCACCTGTTTACAACGAGCGTATCGCTTAATTACGGATCAGACGTCTCGAAATGTCCTGCGAATTCCTGCTCGACCAAGCATACACCTATATTACATGTATACTTGGTTTAATTCTAGTTCAACGGTCGAGATGCTTACTCGAGTTTATTAATGACTTATACATTCCTTAACCAATTCCTATACTTTGGTATCGATTCTTTTGATTCCTTCTTTCTTACTAAAAATCTCTAAAACTTCACACATTTACATCTAGGTCCTCTAACCATATACAATTCTAATTAGGTCAATTTGTAGGTATACCAATTTACTATCTCACTATTTTGGTTCTCGTAACATTTCAATTTGCCAATTAATTAAACCCTAATTTGGTGGAAATTCGAATTAATCGCTAGATGTCAAGGTCGAGGGAGAGGTTTACCGATTACAAGTCTATTTGGTCGGATTAGCCTAATCAATCAACAATATTTCCCAATTTTGGATTTGGTACCAAAAACTCTAGAAATAGAAATCCAAAATTGAGATGAAATCGAGAAAATAATCGACAAATAAATAACAAGGAAGCTCAAAGGAGATAGAATACTAGCAATTTAAACACAAATCTCGGGTATAAAGCGAAAACCCAAACAATGGTGAAATTTGGGTTTTGAGAGAGAAGATGAGAGAAGGGAATACCGGATGGGAGAACTAAATGAGATGATCAACCGACTTCTCGCTTCTTTCTTCAATTTAACGAGAGGTTTGGTGAGTTTTGGAGGGAGAGGAAGCTCTCTCTCTCTTTTCTTCTTTCTTTTGGCCGAACACACACAAGCACAGGGGAAAGGGGGCGAAGGGGAAGAGAGAAAGAAAAAGAGAAAATCTGAGATTTGGTTAAAAGACCCTCTGAGTGTGGACGCACTCACTTTCAGTGCGGATCAGTCACCCGCACTCAGCACTTAAACAATTATTAGGAACTCAGAAAATCACAGGAAATTCATGAGTGTGGATGAACTCAGTACTTAGTCGAATTTTCATCAAATTGACACTTCTCAGAAAAATATCCGAGGCTAATGCGTCTGCATTCAAATCCAGTGCGGGTCAACTCATCCGCACTCAGTACTTGGCAGATTTCAGGAAATTCAAGTAAACATAGAAATTTTATGAGTGCGGACGCACTCGTATAAATTCAAAAATTAACAAAAAGGAAACTGGAGTCAGTGAGGATCATCCATCCACACTCACCACCAGTGCAGACGCACTAGAAGAATTTCAGAAAACTAATTAAGGAGAACAGGAGCCAGTGCTGGTCAGCCACCCGCACTCACCACCAGTGCGGATGCACTGAACCTGTAGATAGTCAGAATTTCATATTTTCGAAGCGGTTTCGATTCACATTTGACTTGCTTATCTAGAGAAACATTATTTTAAGTTTAAATTCCTATTTCGTCAGTAAGATTTTTCGATTTTTGTTTTTAAAATATTTAAAAATTTATTGTTAAAATTTCATAATGTAACACAATCTCTCTTTTCCCTTGATCTTGTTGAGTACCTAGGATTTTGTCTAAATTTAGTTTTTTTTTTTAATGTAAAATCATACTTTTAATAGGTACCATGTGTGTATTTTACACGATTTAGGTTGGAATCACAACTTCTGTACATGGAGAAAACTTTGAGGGTATCAAAACAAGAAAAGATCTTTTTGGTATCCCTCTATTAATTTTTATAGTTAAATTGAATTAAATTCTAGTTAATTATTCATGTGGGGCTATGTAAATTGTAAACAACACCACCAATACTGGTACACAATTCCATCATTTCTCAATCACCTTGACATATAAGAAATAAGGCTTTTAAGAAGCTCTTGCCTCAGCATAGAAAAGACTTGCCCTTTCAGAATCTAAATGAAACTTCAACTCTTGAACTGTTTCAAATCCGGATTCCAAAATTGCTTATTTGATTTCATCAGTGTAATTCCCTTGCATGGTTGCACCCCATCTGGATTTATTATTGCTGACGTCCTCTCCTTGGATTCATGATTCTGGCCCCCCAATTAAATCACAAAATGGGTCAAAAACCCAACAAAATAATCGATCAAAGAAAAGAGAATAGAAGGTGCAGACAACAGGTTAGCTTACAGTGAGAAAAGGAGGTGTTGGAAGAGAAGGAAGAAATACAGCGAGAGAGGTTTCATGGAGATGCAAGTTTCAAATTTCTCTTCCCAGTCCCTTAGAGGAGCATCTTACCAGCACTGAAAGCATATCCAATTATTAATATAACCCCACGAGTCATGCCTATCAGTAACTTTTAAGATTTACCTAACTCTACTTTATGTGAAAATCTTTATCTAAAAATATATGTTGGTTGGTACAACAGGATAAGGAGGGGATCCTGCCAGATCTGCAGAGACTGGTATTTTCTGGCCGATTACAACATTCAAAAGGAGTCGATGCTGCACCTGGTGCTCCTTCTCAGGGGCGGTACCATGATCAAGGTCAAAACCCTCATTTGTTGAAAAATTGAGATCGACATTACCGTCGACCGCATCAAGGAGCATGTTGAGGAGAAGAAAGACATCCCTCCTGTGCAGCAAAGGTAAACTACAGATTCATTTTATACTTTGTTTCTTTTTAAAATTTTGGAAAGAACCATGTGTCATGTATTTTTCGTTTTATTTTAATCAATTTATTTCTGGTACAGTGGTACTGAGTGCTCATGCACCTGATTTTTTTCGAACAATTCAAGAACCCTTATGCTTATATTACTGGTATGGTGTTATTTTTCACGAGTGGTAGAATAGGTTAGAAAGATCTCTTTGGAAATTTTTTAACTTTTCTTTCCTTCTTCAAAAAATTGCTACGTCAATGGTATCAACTGTTTCCACAGAACAGATGTTTACATAATCCAGTATTACATTATTTATATATTAAATGAGTGATGGCAGCAGCAGCCAAGCACCTAACTCCAGTCTCTTTGGAGTTAGGCGGTAAATCTCCTGTCCTTGTAGACTATGATGTAAATCTGAAAGTATTTGACAACCCTTTCTATGTAAATATTACTTTTGTCTTCAATTCATCTAATTCGAACTTGATTGTTCCAATTTTGGTTTGAAAGTTGCAGTCAAAAGAATAGCTGAGAATAGCTGTTGCCCCCCCCCCCCCCTGTTTACGAAATCACCAAACACATATTTTTCATATGCTTTTTTGGTTTTGAGATGTCTGTATTAACCATATGTTGGCATAGAACTATAGAAGATTGTAGCAACAGCTCGGACAGGTTCTGCTCAAAAGACCATAACACAAATGTTCACTATTTTGTATTTTTGACTATTTGTTCAGGTAGAGGCTCTGAAAATAACTTTAGAGAGGTTTTACGAACTTCTTAGATGACGAAAAGGTTTCTGACAATATTATTTATGGATGCCAAAGAGATGAAAAGCAGCTGTAATATTTCATTTTATTTGGTATTCTTAACACTAGATTTTTTTACTCCTGACTCATCATGACTAGCATTTTTGGTTGTCACAAGAAAATATCACCAACAGTTCTATTAGATGTACCGCTTGATTCTTTAATTATGAAGCTGCCCATCGTCACGGTTAGTACTCTTTATGAATTGGTAGTTGGATAAAGGAAGCATCTTATCTATGCATTCTTTAGAAAAAAAAAATATCCACAGTACTGTTTTTGTTTTCCTTTCTTTTCTTCTTTTATCACGGTTCTCCCCTTGTTAGTTCTTATATTAGATATACTCTTGAAAAGAAATCTTGATACTCATTGTATATGTCTTTGATTTGTGTAATTTTCCTAACTCAAAAATTGATAGGTGGATAAATTAGAAGACAGCTACGAATTCATCAACTCGGTGACAACAACCGAAAAACAGAAGATTCTCGAAGGGCTCATAAACGGCAGTATCGTAGCATTTTTTCTTGCCATTATTGGATTTCCTAGAGATTAATCAATAACTTGTGGTTTATCTTATTTATTTGGTCAATGTATAAGTGCTAATTTATGCATCAGTATTAGCATGGGTGTATGTGAAGTTAGTTGTTATAATCTATAAAAAAAAATTTATTCTCTATCTTGTGTTTTCAATAACAAAATCCTTTCATAGTTTATTCAATTTTATAATATGTTCCCGTCGCAACACACGGACACGATACTAGTATATATATATAGGTTAGCTAAACTCAAAATATTTTTTCCTAGCCTTAAGAACAAACGACTCGGTTTTTTTATTTTCAAAGTCCAAACAGTCGATCCAAACCGTTAGATGTTCAATCTATATTAAAATGTGCTTGGAGACCAAATTTTACTTTTTTTGAAATTTTTTACTATTTATAAAGATGTTTGAAAATCGTTGTTTTTATTAAATTTCTGCACCATTGAAAAACAGTAACTTTCAAACCATCTTAATAAATAGTAAAAAAATTTCAAAAAATGTAAAATTTAGTCTCCAAGCACATTTTAATATAGATTGAACATCTAACGGTTTGGATCGACTGTTTGGACTTTGAAAGTCAGAAAATTGAGTTGTTTGGTCGGGGGCTACGAAAAAACGTTTTGAGCTTAGCCCCCCCCCCCCCCCCCCCCCCCCCCCTCTCTCTCTCTCTATATATATATATATATATATCTCTTTGAGTTGGGCATTTCCAGACAATATGGCAAAATCTGTTATGTAGTGGAATTGAAAATTAGAAATAGAGAATTTTTAACTTTAAAAATATTCACCCCCCCAACACCAATACATTATAATAAAAATCATAAATCAAGATCCACAACTTAATTATAAACAAAAATGAAAATAAAATAAAAATAAGAAGAGCTTCAAACTTATTCATCAGTCATGGCACCACAAACCTTACAACTGTCCCTGCAATTCCGAAACATATAACCCGTGTTAGTCTCACATTCCCCTGAGTCGGCCCACATCTCGCACATATCGTGATCATCATAGCAGTTATCGGGTGCAGTGTATGACGGGTCTTCGTACGACCCTACATGGATCCATTTAGGTGCCGACCATTTGCTGCCTTCTATGACAGGGCAGCTGCCATGTAGGCTGTTCGGGTCAGTTGTGCCATTCGGGCTCAGGTTGAAGAATAGCACTGCATCTCCTTTCATCGATTTAACTGCAAAACAAAGAACAAATAATGGTTGCACAATTTTTTAATTCACTCTCATTACATCTTCTTCTTATGGAGACTCATTATATCTTCTTCTTGATATTAATTTAAAGTTCAAAATTTTATCTGAATAAAAGAAAAAAAAAACAAACAGTGAATTGTAAGTTGAAATTACCTGCTAGCCCTGTCCTAGCGCAATCTGACCAAGTATCATCCTTAAATTGTAAATGCCCAAACTTCATATGAGAAACAAATAGTTAAGATTAATGATATAATGATGTATTATTGATGTTAAATTAGTTTCTTGCTTCAACAATAATTTAGAATAGAAATCAATGCTTCTTGATTCTTGCTTCTTGCATCATCAAATTAATTGTTTGAACATGTATATGTTGAAGGAAGAAGAAGAATGTCATTGGTACCTGAGCGTTAGGAAAAACGGTTTCGCCACCCAATTTGACATCGGAGAGATACATGAGAATTGTAGCGAGGCGGTGGCCTCCTTGCTTCTGATTCTTCTTGTCAACAAAGAAGTCATAATGCGGTTCATATTTCTGACCGTGCTCGTATCTCAGTATCTGAATCGTCTCTGCATTTTCTGTAGTAATTAACATGCAAATATTTAGTTACATGTCATGAATATAATACTTCAATTTAAAATATATATATACCTAATTAATTACCTTGTGGAAGTAAGGTCCATTTGGCAATTCTTTCCTCTATTCTACTAACAATTTCATCTTGACGCTTCTTCAAGAACATGCCGCTGCTGGTACGAACTTCGCTCAAGTAGCCTTTTCCTGATTCGTTATCTGCTACCATTGATTTCACCATTTTTTTCTTTGCCTGTTCATACCACACAAATAATTATCATCTTACTTTAATCTATTTCTTCAAGTAAATTTTAACCACCATACATAAATAAGGAAATTATATATGATCAGATTGTTACCAGTTCAATAAGGTGGTCGCATTCTTCGTCAGAGAGAAAACCCTTGTACAGAAATATCCTAAAAAAATGCACCTCATAATAATAAATACCTAATAAAAAAGTTCATATATTGTTTAATTTTTGAGAAAATTAAATGATAAGTCTTAATTACCTAGGCTCCCAAGAAATTTGAATAACTTTTGCTGGATCAAACTCAATGCTGTTCATCTTCTCTTCCTTCATTAGCTTCAAAATAGGCATCTTCACAACGCACAAAAGAAACCCAAATATAATCATAATAATACAAAAAAGAATTCCACTTTTTATGTTTGCATTGGATGATAAGATGGATTTTTTGGGTGGGTCTTTTCTTTTGATTTTTTTCTTTATTGTTACCCTTCCCATTGTTGTATGCCAATTTTCTCTCTTCTTTTTAATTTAATGCAATGTACTCTATAATATGCTTACTTATATATATATAATTGATCAATAAAAAAAACAAATTAAGGGGTATTTGTAGTTTCTGTTTCTTTACTGTTTGGATTTCGATATTGGAGTGGCCAAAATATAAAAGAGAATTAACCCACTAAGAACAAATAGACATTTATATATTTTTATTTCTATCCTCTAGAAAAATGATTTAAAGAAGCAACCTGATTTTCTTAATTGTATCAGGCATTTTATATTTTGGGGGTAGCAATAGATTAAGTATCTTAAAGAATTGAACTGTATATATTTTATAGATGATGCAATTTGTTGTCAAATGGTCATCAAATCTTTTGTGAGATGATGAAAGTTGTGAAATACTTTATTTGACAAAAAGTCAATTTCCTATGTATCATATGGATTCTTGAAAGAATGAAATGTTCTAATTATATTATATTATATAAGCTCTCATAACATACATGCGAAACTATTTAAATACATCTTTAATTATTTTATCTTTTGGAAAATCTCGAAAATAAATATATGGTATCTGCTAATTTTTTATATCAGAAGTAAGAACAAGAAAAACATCAAACATCAAACATCTACACACTCTTCTTTGTTTTTTTTTTTTCATACAACATTCAAGTAATTGCTTGTTTGAGTTGTTTATCTCCATTCTTATATTATAGATGTAGATGTCCTTATTCGTCAACGGCTATAATTGCAAGAAGAAATTTTAAATTTAATATCAGCCCTCCAATCAAATAATATGTTTTCTTTTGATTAAATGTATCTTTTTTAGGTGTAGAAATCTAAACTTAGTTAGAAATATACTCGCCACACATACTGCCAGACGATATGTTACAATTAAAATTGAATAAAGAATACAATTGGAGAGAAAATCAATTTATTAATTTTCTTATTTCTCCTCTCCGGCTATCTTTTATTCCTTATTTCCTTATTTAAGAATCATAATGGATGATTAATTTATTTTTAATAATATCAAATGATGACATTTATGAAAATATTAGAAGAAAATTTAGTAAATCAAGATTAATAAAATTCAAATTAATATCATTTATCAGAAGAAAAAAAAGCTTGATCTTCATCTCTGAATACAAAATAGATATATAGTTGCTTTACTTCTTCAATTCGTACAACATTTTCGTCAAATTTAGATGTATTGAATCTACATAGGATTCTAGATATGAAATTTGTTTTTTTTTTGAAACAGATATCACAATTAAGAATTACAAACATGTCCAATAACCATCCTATGAATTTTCTCCTAAACACCTCCTATCTTCATTCTTATATTATGCACGTAGATGCCCTGATTTGCCAAAACTATGACTGAAAGATGAAATTTCAAATTTCATATCAGTCATCAAATGAAATAATTTGTCTTATTTTCATTAAATATATCTTTTTTACATGTAGAAGTCTAAATTTAGTTAGAAACATACTCGCCACACATACTACCACATGATATGTTACAACTAAAATTGAATAGAGAACAAAATTAGAGAGAAAATTAATTTATTCATTCCTTATTTTCCCTCTCCAGCTATCTCTCATTCCTTATTTTCTTATTTAAAAATCATGTTGGATGATCAATTTATTTTTAAGAATATCAAGTGACATCTTTTAAAAATATTTTATCAACATTTGATATCTTATCAAATTATTTGATATCTTATCAAATTATTTGATATCTTATCAAATTATTTGATATCTTATCAAATTATTTGATATCTCTAAATTTAATATATTATTCAATTTAAGCTATAGTGAATCTTTTTGCAATTTTACTTCTTCAATTTTGATAAGATAATTTTTTTATTAGTATGTTCAGGTTCATTCTTAGTTTCAGTTGTTAATTTTATGGAGAACATATATTGAGGAGGGATTTTAATAGCATTAACTATAATTAGTGCCGCAAAATGGAGCAACTAATTTATTAATACGAATTCATTTTCACTAAATATTTTTTGTCATTTTGGTTTTTGTCTATGGAATGTATATATTTCTACAAGTTAGTTGTCTTTTGCATTATCAAATCTCTTTACTTGTATCAAAGTTTGAAATTCAAATTGTAAATCAAACTTTTAATCTTCTTCGTTTATAATATGTTTCCGTTGCAACGCACGGGTATGATACTAGTTTAACTTTTAACGAGGCACAAATAGCTAAAAAAAATACATTCAACAACATAAGAAGGGAATTTTATTTCTATATATAATTTATATAATTAAAGCAATCTCATTCAAATAATATTGCAAAACTCGAAACACATTTTTTTTCTTATTATTATTTTTTTAATTTTGCAAGAAGAAATAATGTTACATGCAAAATAATTCCAATGTAATATAATTTTTCCATATTATTGAAGTCAAAACATAAAAAGGTGCGATAAAATCATGGATATAAGCACGGAATGTATTCAACAAAGAAGGATTCAAATATCTTTATATTTTGTGTCTTTATTACACTTTAAATTTTAAAACATCACAAACTTAAAATTTTAAATTTAAATATCAACTTTAAACTGTTAGTTATGAATTATAATCTATATAATTTTCTCTATAAATATGTAAAACATTATCATTCTAGACATTAACTTTTTAACTAATTAATTCATCTAAAAATAAAAATTAAGTGATAATTGTTATGTGCACGTAGAAAATATAATATATATCACATTTAGCGATTTTATTCTATTTAACAGTTTTATTCCGGTATATAAGTTCTATAATTTTAGTTATTTGAAAATTTTAAAAAATAAAGACACGATAAAACACAAAAATAGAGACATTTAAACTCTCCTCTATTTAATATTAGACTTCTTTATTCACTCTGAATTTGATATGAATTAAAATTCGAATAAATGGAGCCGGTAATTTTAGAAATCCGGATATTTAACGGAGCGTATAATTTCACAAATCCAGTTATTTGTTGAATAAGAAGGAAAAATATGTATTTGTATTCATAGAATTTTACAAATTTTACAAATTTTACAAATTCTCTACAAATTTGAAAACAGACTCCAATGTCTCCAACATCAAATCCTTTCATTTTCTGTTCTTTTTCTTCTCTTTGATCTTCTCCATTTTCCAAGCCAATGGACCGAACAACAACTGCTCATTTTATTCCTTTAGATATGAATCGTTCAATATTACAACTATACTTTACATAAATAGTATCGTGATTACCATACTTAACAGGGTCATTACTGCAAATATTGCATGCATGTGAGACTATGCCTGTAAGCATAGTCACAAGATTCGCGAATTATTCGCAAATTAAATTTGAATAATTTTTTTTTTCTATGATGCCGAACCGAATGTCAAATTTGCTCATTTTATTCTCTCAGATGTGAATCGTTGAATATTACAACTATACATAAATATTATCGTGATTATCATACTTAACAGAGTCATTACTACAAATATTGCATGCATGTGAGACTACGCCTGTAAGCATAGTCACAAGATTCACGAATTATTCGCAAATTAAATCCGAATAATTTATTTTTTTGGTGATGCCGAATCAAATGCCGAATTATTCGGTTGACTTTGACCGAATTAAACCCGTAGAATTTGCAAATTTTATGAATTATAGGAAAAACTTTCTTGAATTTTTTTGTTTTGTTTTGTTTTTTGTTCTCTTGCATGACTGACATCTCTGATTCGGATAATTTTGAATCATTACCGAATTATATCCGAATTATTCCCGAATCACGAATTTTTGACCT
This sequence comes from Carex sylvatica, assembly GCA_964058845.1. NCBI lineage: Eukaryota > Viridiplantae > Streptophyta > Magnoliopsida > Poales > Cyperaceae > Carex > Carex sylvatica. The sequence goes on from CAXKVR010000159.1 coordinate 81,304, forward strand.
CGCCGAACCGGACTCGAATAATTAATTTGTCACTATGCCTATAAATATTATATTTGCAACCTGCATCACCCATGTACTACAAGTGGAGCCACAGAAGATCAGCAGAGTTAATTTTGCGACTGGGACCCGCATGTCTTGAATTTACTTGGCAGAGCAACGAACGACTGGGAGCGCCTAAAGTTAAAGTAAAGGCCGCATACAATTAATAGCCAAAAACTAAATAGTTCATGTTTCTTATAAACCCAAGATTATTAGTTATTTGTGTCTTTGATTGTGTTATCATCTAAATTGGTCACTAGTGTTTGTCAGTTCAAAGGGTTACCACCTCCAGAAATCAATTTGTACGCAGGGGCGGACCCAATTTGGATTTTGAGTTTTCGTAGTGATCTATCTGTATTGATTGATTTTGTTCTTCTCTTAAATTATTTTTGTCTCATTTCGGATGTTTGATTTATAATTTAGTGTTAAAATCAAAATAAATTTCTTAAATTATAATTGATAATTAGAATTATAAGTTAAAGCATCATAAATTATAATTCAGAGCATTGAAAAATATAAGTTAAAATGTTATTTTTTTTTTATCAAGTATTCAATTAGTTAATGAGTTTAAATCCGATTCAATAATTTTTTATCTTTTTCTGATGAAAATTCTAGATCCGCACCTGTTTGCACGGTGATTAATTTGTTTGAATATTATCCAACAAATTAAGATCTAGTCCAATCATGCCTGGCACGAGCCAGAATGCGGGATCAAATCGTCATATTTTAATAAGAAAAAGACACCCTAATATATATTATTATTTAATGTTTAAAGAATTTTTAAAAACCATTATACAGTGTTGGGTGTGTTGATTTGCACAATCAATCGTCTTGCCTTGCGTGCAACAGATCTATGCAATTAGAGGTTTGCAAATACCCCTGGCGGGCGGACCCGACCCGTACCCGCCCGTGCCCGGTACCCGGGGTATCCGTGCCCGAGCCCGGGTATGGATCGGGTAAACGGGTAAACGGGTACGGGTAAAAAACGGATAGGGTACGGTTATTTGGTTCAAAACCCGAGCAAATCCGGTCCGATTTACGCCCGACCCGACCCGTACCCGTTAAAAAATTCAAAAAAATTCAAAAAAATTCAGAAAAAATTCAAAAAAATTCAAAAAAATTCAAAAAAATTCTAATTTTTTTGAAATTTCGAATTTGCCGCCTAAAAAAAAAGAAAAAAAAAGAAAAAAAAGAAAAAACAGAAAAACAGAAAAAAAAACAGAAAAAAAAACGGGTACCCGACCCGGACCGCCCTACCCGTGCCGGGTACCACGGGCACGGGTATAAGTCGGGTAGGGTACGGGTTTTGAAAAAAATACCCGAGTATACCCGTCCCGAGATACCCGTATACCCGAGATATCCGTACCCGACCCATACCCTTACCCGACCCCGGGTACGCCCGGTCCGCCCGAACCCGGTCCGAGAGCAAACCCCTATATGCAATAAATGAATGAGCGCTTTATTAACACAGGAAAAACATCGATAGGTTGGTGATCCCATTGGCGTGGTGTGTATAGATAGATAGTATAGCGAATCAGTTCCACATGTCTATGATATGACTGTATTGGACTCGCTGTATCATATGCCGCATTGTTTATGCACAAAAAATCAAGTCCTAAAAATATTTTGCACACAAAATTGAAGAAAAAGATAAAGAGGAGAGGGATCTAAGGCTGAAAACAACTCAAAGAGTAAAGAGCTATAGGCCAAGGGACATTAGGATAATTAATTAATTACATAGATTAATGAATTAGTAGAGTATTTGTGCGTTGCAACTGAAACAACATATTATAAGATAACACAAATATTCTCATATAAAATAACATATCTTCATAAAAAATAAATAAATGAACAAAATAATTATTCAACAATAAAATCATGTTTACTTAAATGACAAATAATATTTTTTATATGATATAAAAAATGAAAAGAAATGAAGAGATGATTTTGATTGTCTGAATTTTCATTATAATTCTTAATGAATTTGAGAAAATTGATCCTAAATCATAGTGATATATTCTTGAAATGATTTTCAGTTTTGACAATTGCGGCTATAAAAAAATACGTTCATCTTCTAACATTGACAGATTTTTCTTCAATTTTTTGTTTGTTGCACATAACTTCATAATTTTATAGGTTTGTCAAAAATATATGTTAAAAACCTTTTTCCTGGCTATTTTCTTAATGTGCGAATTTTAAATCTAAATCCCATTCTTACATATTAATTTATGCATTGTCATATTTTATGGAATTATTCAAAACAAGACAAACATATATATAATTTGAACACAAGTTTATTTCCCTGGCTATTTTCTAGCCTATCAAAACAGCGGGCTTCTTTTATGGGCTTTTTTTTAGAAGAGATGTAGTTCCTCTTTCTTAACAGTTTATTATTATTTTTGATGGTTGGCGGCAAAGTGCCGTCAACAGATATATTGATATTTAAAAAAAAAAAAATTTATTTACAACTCCTTGGATGAAAATGAAAATGTAAATATAATTAGTTTCTAAAAATAGCAACAGTTTATTATTTTACTGAGAATGATTCAATTTGAAACCCAAATGGGTGATGTTTGGTCCCATTGCTTAATTTGTGAATGGAGAACTGAGTGGTGATAGTCCGATGTCCGGTTGGAGCTGTTTGATATGTATTAAGATTTGTGCAAATTTGATCAGTGCGAATTATAGAGTTATTAGCACGAATGTTAATGCGAATCGGATGGCTTCGAACTTCAGTTCGATGCCCATTGAACCGCCATATTGCAATCCTATATTGCAATCCTGATACATTCAAGTCAAAACAAACAGTAAACACATCAAATTTCCAAATTTGGTACATATCTCTAGAAGCTGTCAAATCTGCATCCATTGGGGTTTATATAGAGCTTATATTTTCCTAATAAGTTTTTAGACTTCTCTATAATCTCCTTTTATCAGAAGGACCTTAACAAAAGTACTAATAACAAATATACAAATCTCAACACGAATAAATAAAAGCAATCAAAAAGCAGAAAAATAAATTACATTAAACAACCATAAACAACAACATCTAGCAATATTCAATGTATTCTGACAGCCAACTTCTTTTTTATTATATATTCAATGTATTTATTTTAACAAATATATTGCTTCGGGGTTGCTCTGGTACCATTCTCGTTGGACATACACAAATTATCAAAAATACCAATTTAAAGCAAAAAGACAACACAAGAAGAAAAGGCATTTACAAAAAAGAAAAAACAAGTGTCCTCAAAAAGTTTACACATTACACTTTTTGTAAATCCATCAACAGCAATGATTACTGAGATATGATTACTGATATTTGACTTAACATAACTGTCTTATTCTATTTTTTTATAACCACACGGGGGTTGCCAAGTTGTGCACAAAATAAATTACATCCAATCTCAGCTTAAAATAAATCCTATCTTAATAGTGCGCACCAGTATCATGTACCATGTACCAGTACCGGTACCACATGTACCAGTACCATGTACTAAGTTGCTCTCCACATACCGGATCTCACCAGAATTGACTCCACAGCATAGTCTCCTGCAAAATTCTATCAGACCACCATTTTTAAAACCTCAATAAGAATTACAAAATAGTAATACATCAAGTAATGAGAAGCCAACCTCAGTGGCACACACCCAGATAATATGGAAAAAGAAAATAAAAGAAAAGTTTTTTAACCAAACCTCAAAGCGAACATCAGTGCCAGAATAAACACTGCAGCAGGGAGACAAAGAGGGGAATATAAAAAAAATAATTCAATCAAAAAGAGAAAATAAAATAGAAAAATCATATACACGAATAACTCAATCAAAAGACTTCACAACAGGCAGGAGATCACTGTTTGGGTTTTATTCAGAGATCTTGGAATAAAGGATTTTCTCATTCATTCCACCAGAATAATGAGATGCAAAATTACAAGTAGACCCCTAACATTTACATTACATTTTTTTTGCTTATTTTGTTTAGCTGAAGTGCAGACATGGAAGTCAAAGAGATTCAAAAGGGGAAATAACAGAAGCTATAAATATAATTGTATATAAAGAGATGAACTATATATATTAAGGGATTCACATCCTTAGCTTCTCATCTAAAAAAGTATGACTGTTATAGAAATCATTACATCAATCTCGGTCAGATCAAACTACTCTCAATTACACAAGCTCCATCAGATACCAGATACCAGATACCAAACTATTAACAATTTTGTCCCCACCAAAAGTGCATACAATCACCATACAAAATCAAACATAAATTTCTGTGTTAAACACTAAATCATAAATAACTTCAAAAATACAACCATCACAATGCAACCATCACCATACATAAATTGCATAAATTTTTTATGACATGATTTGCAACTCTTGTAACCAATACATTAACTCCAATACATTACCCATATTAATTTCTAGAATCCTAAAACTAAACAAAATCATATGTCAGTTTACTTAGAAATCTCCTTCAAAATCTGCGGCACTCGGGCCATGCTATTAGAATAATTGAAGGCTTGATGGTAGAAAGTTGATGGTGTAAAATTTTAGTCATATTCTCTAAAGTAACTCAAAGTTTGAATGTGAATCAGATCCGTTCATTAGCTTTACTCGTACGACGCTGTAACCCCCAAGCCCCATTCTCATCCGACGCTGTAATTTCAAACTCAAAATCTCTGTTACTGCAAATAATATCTGTAGTCTCAGTCAAAGCCACCTCTATTTCATGCACAAATAATTAACTCTATGATGCATGTCACCTTTTATTCCAACTGGGCCTCTTTTCCATTCTCTCTCCCTCACGAAAGTATCCTAAGTTAAAGCTTGATTTACAACAAATCAATTATCTGTGTTCAATTACCGGGATCTACCGTGACCGCAAGTGAATTAATTAATTGTCCACAACTAGTTGTTCACGGTCTTTTCACAAACTCCATGCATGTATTTATCCCGTATCTCATAGCACAAATAATTCTTTCCAACAAAAGACAAGGCCCTCTCAAATAATCTGAAATTATCCAAAAAAATGTAATAAATCAAATAAGAACAAAACAATCAATAAAGTTATGCTAGGGGTGTTCACTGCTCCATGCTGAATAGACAAATTTTGGAATAAATGGTTCGGTTCTGTTGAATTTTTGAATTACTTTGGCCTGGTTTAATCTCTCTTATTTCAATTCAAATGATATATATCTTGATATTTATTTCTATGATTATTAAATGTATTTATGTATGTATTGAGTTTTGATCTTTTAAAATTTAATCTCTCTCATATTTCGGTTCAACCAAACAAACCGAAAATTTACTTTGGTTTTTTGGTTCGGTTTGATTTTTGAAAACCGAATAAAATTTTGATTGGGCCATTTTAATTTGGTTTTAACCAACCCAACCCAATGAACACCCCTAAGTTAACCAGTTTATTTGTTCCCTTTAATTTACCTTCTGATATCAGATGGATCATCAAATGTGAGAGTACCAAATGTGCAATAATTACACCACAGATCCACAGAGAAGGTCAATGCTTGTACCGCTCTTTGTACCACCTCATTGGGCCCACAAAGGCGCAACTTATGTGCTCCATACTTGACCCAAAATGCATAGAATTATAAGGGTAATTCCAGTAGAAATTTATCATAACTACTTTGGAAATGAGAGATCGATCGATCGATCGTCAAAAGCAAGAATATTGAACGGGCTCTGTCAATGAGAGATCGATCGATGGATCGTTGGTTTGACAAATTAGTTTATGTATCGATTGAGGAGACTATATATCTCTTTATTTCATTAATTTTAAAATACCACAATATATATAACTTGTAGCTAGTCTGACCAGTATAACTTTATTATCATGAAGGTTCGTGCATAACTACTTTGGAAAGTTAAATAATTATCGAGCACAGCAACTGTACTTTGATGCAAATTTGAATAATGTGGGACTTTTTTCTTTTTGCTCTCTTGCTACCGAATCTTCCACTTAAAAGTGTCTCTTTTCTGTTTGTATCCCCAAGATTCCCATTTATATATGCTTTAAAACTTCTTCGATCGATGCTTGTTCTTACGTAATATATAAGAGCATCGATATCTCATATTGTAAAAAAGAAAAAAAAAGGTCATATATACTATTTCTAATTACTATCATCTAGCTTTGGATATTCCATCAATATCAATCTCCATTAGAAGAATAAAAAAGAAATTAAATAATAATCGGTAAAGGTAACTATTATTTTCCATCATATCACAACAGAATAGTTTCCTAACTAAAAATTCAGTAATACTAATTAAAGAGAAATTGGGGATATATAACCTTCACAATAATTCAGTTCACAGAAATTGCAACAAATATTTAAACAATGCATAATTTACACATAAAAATATAAATTTGCATTGGTAGCGCAAGGAAATGAAAACAAAAGAGTTCATTAAACTACATAAAACTAAATAATTCACAAAAAACGCACATAAGCAGCCCGCTAACCCGCCAACTATCCTCACGCTTGATGTGTTGTTTCATCGGTGGGGAGCATGAATCGACAGATGGGACATGTGTTGGTGCTGCTGAGCCAATGCACAATGCAATGTCTATGGAAAAGGTGGTCGCATGGCAGCTTTGTAATGTCTTTATCATTGTGCGAGCACATCTTGTCGAAACAAATGACACAATCCGCATCGTCATCATCCAACGAAACTATAACAGATGGCAAGGATTCGATCGCGTGTTCAGCAGCAGGAGTGCCACCACCTTGAATCACGTCGTCGATCTCTAGAACCTGAGGTCGTGGGTCAACAATCACAAGCTCAGGTTGACCTGACGGCTGTGGTTGCACCCTATCTGCATAAGAATAAAGAGCAGTTGGACCACCTTCCATAACTGACATGTAATTCCGGCGTTGCCTTGGTGGTATGTTGGCACGGCGTTGTCTGGATGGTATGTAGCTGCGGTTTTGCCTTGGAGGTATGTTGGCACTTCGCTGCCACCCAGGTATAGTTGACTGACGAGGACCAATTGGAACTGTTGTGACGGGATGATGTTGCGGTGAGGTTAAAGTATAATGCGTGGATGGAACATAAGGTAGATATTGTGGGCGTGTATGATAAGGCGACAAGGGCTGAGGTGCAGTTCTCATGTACGGTAATGGTATGGCATATGCTTCATATGATGGGTACCAGAGATGAACCGAAGGCAAATTGTAGCGAGAAGTCATCTCATCTCAGGGACAAGAAATGTATAGTTGGTTGTCTGCCTATTCTCTCTGTTTCTATCCGAATACCTTAGTTTTGGTGTGCATGTAGATGTAGAGAGAAGAATGTTAAGTTATATGAATATATTTCCTCAATACATATATAACTAATTAAAAGTTAGTCTTATTAATTATATTTATGGAAAGTAAATTTATCATCTAAAATTGATTGTTTCCTGAAATAGTACTCTAATTTGTGAATGCATCTAAAACTCATATATAGATGGCATAATTATTTGGATGTGTACGGAAATTAACTAATGACGCGCCTATATATATATATGTTGTTTTGATAGAATTTTTTCATTTATGGAAAGTTTGACGTATACAAACTTATCATGTTCTTTGATATATATATAGTGCTCCTTAAATTGCGCATGTATTAAACCTATTTTTAAGAATCTAATAACTGGTTCTCCTATTTTTAATAGAGAATCTATTAAGGCAAGGTCAGTAATTAATTTACTCATTTAATTCGGTCACAAGACCAAAACCTCTCATATTGATAACAATTAATCATTATAGCAGCGAAAAGCTAATTTAATAGAAAATAACAATCATTATATATAAGAGCGAAAAGCTATTTTATATGTGCAAAAACAATCCATAACATTAACTCCAATACATCCCTGTTTCACCATATCAGAAAATTAAGAAGTGCAACAATAACTCCAATACATATTTCTAGAATCCTAAATCTAAACAAAATCATATGTCAGTTTCCTTAGAAATCTCCTTCAAAATCTGCGGCACTCGGGCCATGCTATTCGAATAATTGAAAACTTGATCTTCGCGCCATCTTCCTTTTATAGTAATCATACCATTGTCTACAACTCGTCCCGTCTCTATTTCCCAGCTGAACAACTTTTCAGTGTTATCTCGATAGTTGAGCCGCACAGCAATGTGAACAAATTGCCCATCAAATCCTACCGGGCGTGCAATGTTTTTCTCATAGAACAAATCAGACTTGTTTCTGTGGCATAACTGCATGCCAAGATACAAGTCCAATGCATTTACCATGCCGTCCCAATTCGCTGCATGCATCATATCCCAATGGGACCCCCCAGTCAGTCTCCACACTTCGATCCCGCCCCTCCAAGCATTGCAACATGTGATTTCACCGGCGCAGACCCCTACATCAGTGACTCCATCTATCACCTCCCCTTCAATCACCGGCAATGATAGGGACCCTGCTATATCCCTCTTTATATCATACCACAAAAGAAAGTTTCCACAACACCAATATATCACCCCATTTGCTGCGCATGCTGCTTTATCCGATGCAAAAAAAATCGTGTATATATATATGCTCTGGGTAGAACGGGTCCATTTGCCGGTGTCTGAATGAAAGACATCAAACTGGTACAATAGACCATCTTCACGCTTGCACAGCAGAGGATAAACAATGGTGAACCGATGAGGTAACTCACAAGGATCATACGCAAGACCCATTACAGTGCATAAATATTTATCCTCGACAGCATTTGGAACGAATGCCATCTCTTTGGTAGCAGGATTACACACACAGAGGGATTTCATGCCACTGAATACACCATAAAGGAGAAGTAGGCCGTTTGTAGAGGAGACTAGCATGATATTACCAGATGTCGGGTTGAGGAAATTGAGGGATGGGTCGGGTACACCTATAAGTTCTGGGTCGGGGAAGAACGATAAACCATTACGTGCCATGTAAACAAAGCCACTTGATGAAGTGTTTGCTGAGCGGGACTGATCGGCAGCAAATGTGGCATCTGAGCTGATTATAGAATGTATTTCCTTAGAAATGCATTTGCATCTGCTCAGGCATTTGAAAGGGAGACGAGGCAGGACCATTCTGTGAAGTATGTGGTCTGGAATGTCTGTGTGTCTTTTGGTAGAAGGCGCCATGATTTGTGAAAATGGAGATTAGAGAGAGAGAGAGAGAGAGAGAGAGAGAGAGAGAGAGAGAGAGGAGGAGGAGGAGGAGCGTATAGATTTGATAAAAAAAAGAGAAGAGTATGAGGGTACACCGGACCCTAATTCTAAATATAAAAATATGAGAGAAGATTGAGGGAAGATTAAAGCGCTATTTTTATTTCTGTCATCTATTTACTTATTGCTCAAGGTAAGTATATATTTTTTATATATTTTTGTATTGGTTCCTTATTTAATAATTACTGACCTCCTATTAATAATTAATCAATTATATTGTTTTCTTATTTAAAGTCAGAGGGCCTCTAATTACGTTAGCTGAATTGTATGACAAAACAAGAAGAAATTATGATTTCATATAAGCGGAGTATGAAAACTTGTCTTGCTATTGCTAAACTCTCTCTTTTTATTTACCAACTTATGATCGATCCGATGATTGGATTAAATTCGCTCTGTTTGAACCGCTTGATATGCTTAAAGATTCGTGCTAATCAAGTTGGAACATTCTCTTTTCTTGCCAACATATCACCTACTAAGGTAATGGAATATTTCGCACAAATATTAAAGGGATGGGATTCTGATCGTACAGTCAGGATCTAAAGAGGAATTATTGTGTTACCCCGGACGATATGGACTCTATTATGTATGGGTAATTGGGCCTGCTGGCTATTATATTGGGCTTAAGCCCAATAAAACAAAATTATTCTTTTGCAAGCTGAGAACTTGGTTTATCCTTAGCGCTTTTCTCTCTCTCTCTCTCGCATTTTGTCGGCATGGGGAAGAGTTGATGTCGTCAGGCGTCAGCGCCATGGCGCGGAGTCGACGACGACGAATCCGACATATTCGAGGATGCAAAGGTGAAGATCACCAGGCAACCCTGATCTGACCGCACCTTTCACGTGCCCGCTGAGAAATCTTGATGTAATTATTTCCAGGTATATAGATATTAATGTAACAATTTGTACCTCTTAGAACCTGATTAAATGTACCAAAGTACCAAACACTACAATATAACAGTAATCTTGAATTAAGGGGTATGAACTAGAAAGAAAAGATGAGGAAGTTATGAAGATGGAATGCTATAATTTGAGCATGTTTGAGCATCAATTTCAGTATGGGATTGCACATAAGAAATTATTGGTACCAGCGGTGCAGTGTGAGAAAACTAAATGCAATAGAGACAATTCCACTCTGTAGTGTCCTTTCATCAAACTGGTGATGTTTTGTGGAAAGCATATTTGATTTTTTTGTGTAATTTATGGTTTGTTGTGGACTTTTATTTGGTTACTGGTACACTAACTGGTGATGTTTTGTGGAAAGCAGTTCCTGTGACGGGTTTTTACTGTGGATACACTGGTGAAGCCTCTGCCACTTGCTATGGTATATAATGTTTCCCACAACATCAACTTCTTCTTGCGCATTTTCATGCAGTTTTGGGGTTTGTTTCCGGTATCTCTTTGTAATTCTAAGATTGGTTTCAATTGGTTTGTAAATTTACCGACCTGACCTGACCTGAAAATGAATGGACAGCAGATTTGGGTTTGGTTTGTTGACAACAGATTAATTGGACAATTTTTGCAATTGTCAAAAATGATTTGTAATTTTGAAATTCGGTAATTGAAATATAATATATACTTTATGCACATCATGCACATGAAAAATGATGAAATCTGATGCAAGTTTCACCATATGTCAAATGACTTGACAACATTTGATTTAATACCAAATAACATTCAAATTCATGAAAATTGATGCACGAACCAGTCTAGAAGGCTAACAACATGTCTCTAAATTTTTTCAATATATAAAAATCTTTTTGAGTTGAATTGAAAAAGAGTTGCCAATTTAAGTTGTTGTTAGTGGATATCAACCCTTCACATTTTGGGCTTCTTAGTATAAACATTTTAGTCTTCTTCACATTTTAAGCTATTGTTAGGTAATTGTTGCAGATTAACGATCTCTATATTTGAGAAATTCCTTACTGGAAAGTGTAACGAGTATTTGATAATAGATTAGTATGCTTAAATGTTAATGGTATTGGTATTATACTTCATTATACTTCACATCTATGCCTTTTAGCAATTATCTCTTCCAACTTATAACAAATGTATTGTGTGGCATTTTTTTATTATGCCCTTGTGAAATTTACATTTCTCAGATGGGGAGGGGATTGCAAATGCAAGAAGGCCGGGATCGCTGGGTCCGTTAGGGCATTTAAAACCATCTTTGCTTTTTAGCATTTTGTTCTATTTATGGTTAATATTTTTTTTTGCCTTAAAATCATGGATGATTGATAGTTTTTCTGGAACTTTTTTGGTGTAAAATAGTTTGTTGATTAATTAGTGTTGTATTTTTGTAATTGTTCAAGTACCTTAATTTGAGACGCTTATAAATGGCCTCACAGAAGCAAACACTGCATGGCATTCCATCCCATGATTCGGACAGCAATTTGCCAGTTTTCAAATTCTCATTGAGTGGTGCCAAAAAAAAGAAAAAAAGCCAAATTTAGTAGCCGAACTATTTATTCCTCAACTATTTCTCCGATTGGGTTGCAGATGTTCGATCCTTGTTAAGATTTGTGCAGATCAAGTGCGCACAAATCTTGATGCAAATCGAGGATTATTCCGGAATCCGTCTAACTTGTTTTTTGAATAGAATTGCATTTCAATTTTTTTTCAAATTTTGTTACGCTAACCAGTAAATCATGACACTGTTCTAGAATCAAAAGAAAATTTTAAATGACTAAATATATACCATTTGATTTAAATGGAAACACAAAATCTATTGGTTTACTCAATGTAACACCAACATACATCATAATTAACATAGATGCATAAAACACAACACACATTGAAACATAAACATAAAAAACAAGGGACTCACATACACAAAAAATAAATAAAAAGTCAAACTGAATAAAAGGAAAAATAAAAAACAAGGGATTCGCATACACAAAAAAAAAAAAAAATTAAAGTCAAACTGAATAAGAGGAAGAGACTGAAAGCAGCATTTCAATATATAACTTTGTCAGTAACATGGTTTAGATTAGGATGGTTGTGTAGATCAGGATGGTTGTTGATGAGTTTTTGGCATTGAACAACATGCAATGTGGTAAGTTGTGACATAGCAGTCGGTTTCACCTCCCAACTCTTCAAGTTCTTCAATTTCTCCAATTTTAAGAATTGCAACTGTGGAAATCCATTTGCAGAGCAAACCATTTGGTTACCTATGTATGCTTCATCTTGTAAACTCAGTAATTTCAGTGCTTGTAGCCTCTCTAGAGTCGGCATGGGGTCTTCCTTCAAACCAGATTTGGTTAGGGTGAGCTTTGTAAGATTTGGTGGAAATTTAACATTATCTATGAGAAGTTTCCGACAAATCCATTCTCCCTCTAGTTTAGCCGATTTCACCGTCTCGAGATTAGGAAATGCCCTTGTGTCAATAGCCTCTGACGGTATAATGTTGCCCATAATTGCCATTGAGATCAGATTATCCATGTGACTCAATAGGTTAGAAATAAATTTCCATTCTAGATTGTCCCAATTTGAAAGTGCTAATTTTCTAAGGTGGATCAGAAAGTGGGGAAACTCTTTTAGCCACGACTCATGAGTTGCAACTGTTTTCAGGGTATATAGGTTGTCTATATGTGTTTCAGATGGTGGGCCTTTAATTTGGGGGCTTGAATTAACATAAACATGGCGAAGTGTTTTGATATTCCATAGAGATTTAGGTAGGGTATCTATGCTTGTATCTCTAACATCCAACGTTTGAAGATTTTTCATGTCTCCTATATTTTCAGGAAGCATAGATATGTTACTACCCCTCAAGCTCAGATACCGTAGGTAAATCATATCCGGTAATGTTGTTAATGTGATTGTAGAGTTCTTCAGTGCCAACACTTTGAGAAGCATGGCACTTCCAAGAACAATTCTATCACAATTAAAAGCTAAAAAAGAACGTATATGATTCACCTCCATGTATTGCCTCTCATTGTCTTGATAGATTGATAAACGGAACCGGGATTCAATTTCTTTCTGATTTGGATTGACAACCGAAAATCCTTCCATGGATGATTGTTGGATGGCAAATTCATGAATAAAACGAGGTAATCGACAACTTTTTATTGTGCCAACGATTGATCTCTTGGAAACAAAAACCAACGACCTGCATGCAACAAGGAAAATAATTAAACATCAAATAGGTTTTCATAAAAGAACAAAATTTCTCAATTTCTCAACAAGGAAAATAATTATACATCAAATAGGTTTGAAATAACAACCATCATATTACTAATTTTAATTATAAGACTGAATTTTAATTTCCTGAAATATTGAGAATACCTTTGAACAAGTTCGTCGAGGTACTTATTTGCAGTTGACTCTAGAGACGTCTGTTCATCCTCTTCTTCTACAAATTCTTCAGCAATCCACATCTGAGTCAGAGAGGTTGCTGAAATCTCGAAACCAATAGGGTAACATGCAAAATAAAGAAAACACGACTGAAGATAGTAAGGTAAATCATTATAGCAGTAGGTAAAAATTTGCCCCATATGATCATCGGTTGTAATCTTCTTTTCAGGCCCTGTGATCTTGTCTAGATCATTTTTCACCATGTTCCAAATGTTGTTGGCCATTGGTTTGAGCGAAAGGAGCCCCCCTATAAGGAGAACAGCCAAAGTTTGTTCTTTACATGCCTCAAAAATATAACCCAGGAGACTTCCCAGTTCCAATCGTAACTTGTAAAAGGACATGCGCCTTTCATGATAATTTTGCATGTTAAAAAGATCTGGAAAAACTTTCTTATGGAAGAGTGCTTCCATCTTGATACTATTCGGTGTTATGCCATTTGAAATATCCGCTTCCTCAAGAAGCATGTTTTCAATGTTTTTAACTTTATTATTCTGTATTATTGTATCCATCTCTTTGAGCCAGTTTCCAAGCTCTTCTAAATGTTCTTCTCTGTTCGCATCAAGCGAAGGGATCCAGTAATGCATCGTGTACGACCTGACTTTGACCAATAAATCTTCGATTAAATTTTCAATTTTCACCCAATATTCTGTCTCCAAATCATTCTGGGAGCTGGAGGACTCCTTTCTAGCTTGCCCAACAAACTCACCTATTAACTTTCCAACTTTTGGGGCTGTTTCTCGCACAATCATAATTATATCTTGCTGTTTGCCCTCAGGGAGATCCTTGAAATACGGGCTCTTCATGAATTCCCAAAGTCCCCCTTGAATACTGACTGGAAAATCAAATAGTTTTCCTGTGTCTGATAGCATACCAGACATGTAAAGTAAGGCATCCATCTCTGTTTCTACTTTCTCAAAATCAACCAAAAATAATTTCCTCCCTCTCTCTTGCTTTCCTTGTTTGGTTAATTAAAACAGTTTGATTGTGCATAATACACCCTCAAATCTAATTCAACTGCATGCTCCACCCAACAATTGCAAATCTGCATTGCAAAATAAAACATTAAATAAAAAAGTACTATAAATACACCATACTAATTACTGTTTCTTACTAATTATCATGCTAACTTTGTAATAGTAATTTATTTTTCCATACTAATTACTAAGGTTAAGGACAATTTAAATTATATTATACATATGTTACTATCTCATTAAATGTACCTAATTAAATATTAAGATTAACTGAGAAATTTTAACAAAATTGGTAGTTATGCTTCACATTTTATCTAAGAGTTACATAAATAATTATTAGAGAAATTGTAGAAGTATGTATCACTTTTTTTGCAAACAAAATCTCTGGGAAAGGATTTAAAACAAATTACATGCCTATTTGATTTTTTGTTTAATTCTAGAAATATTTAAAATATTGAAATCGTCAAAACTGACACTTTATCTTAAAAAAAAAAAAATTTAAACATGTACAAATTATTATTAATACAATTTTCAAAGGTCAATTTAAACTGACACTTTATCTCCTCAACACCATTCTAAGCAGCGATACCGTACTAATCTTCAGATAAAACTAAAACATGGTTCGCTTTCCTTGGACCTAAGCTTGTAATATATGATACCATACTAATTTTAGTAGGGTCTAAAATGAATAAAGTGGCAGAATGCCTTGCTTTGCTTGGGCGGTGATAATTGAGATAATGTGTAAAGAGAAATCATCGTGCATACTATACAAAAAAGTAAAGAAAATAAAAGCAGATGATCAGCAAAAATAAAATATGGTTCATATAATACCATTTTTTTGTAATATATCACCTTCAAGTAAAATTCACGATTATATTTGAGGTCCTGGTGTCTAACTACTAAGCTATTGAAAAATTAATACTATATATCAGGATTAACAAATTAATTGTAATTATATAAATTGAGCTTGCACGTCATATTAGAATATAATTTTGTGAAATAAAAAAAAAGAGGAGAGGGATATACCTCGACACGTGTAGAAAGAGTAAGGCACATAATGCAGATATGTGAGCAGAAACATTTTCCTGGTTTCTATTGTTTAGAACAATTGAATTAGTAAAACAACAACTGGATAACATACATATTATTATTCAAGTAGTTATAAAAAAGATAGTAATATACCTCTATGTAGATAAATAAATGCTGGGAGAGGCTCAAGCACAAACTTAATTAAAATCAGAGGTTTATAGTTGGCGACTTTCTTACTAAACTGGCAAACAACAGGAAATTTGATATTAGATTCAAACTTTTTTAGAAAAATCTGTTCAATCATAAACCCTAAAATCATGATTGAGCCTAATATTATAACCTACTGCACCTTTATAGATGGGTTGTGCAAGAAAGGTGAAGTTGAGAAGACACTGGATTTTAAGATGTTGGATTTTCTAGAACCCATGATTTCAAGGGACATGAGCCTAAAGGCTACGAGTCTAATGTCGTATCCTATAGCTCTCTTATACATGGCCTATGCAAGAAAGCCTAAATTTTCTGATTGACCTGATGAGCCTAGGTCATGATAAGTTGAGCATGTACATCATATTTCAGGATATAGTTTTGCGAAGCCTAGAGAGAGATGACATTAACCGCTTACCCAGTATTGTTAATCTTTCAGGACAGGAGGTTAGTTCTGATGCAAGAGAAGTGATAGGAAGGAGATGGTAACTAAGGGAAGAGAGAGGAAGTGTGTGTGTGTGTGTATATATATATATATATATATAGGAATAAATCATCTCTGACTCTTCACCTTTTTACTAACCCTTTGAATACTCCATCCCAAACAGAACGGTATATTGACAGTTTTTCCGATTAATACCCACTAATTTCTAGTTGCAAATAAGCTCTCCCACATCATTCAAAACAGCAATCCTGAACTAATTTTGAGATTAAACTAAATTTTGGAGATTCAAAGAGTGAACGCTTTAGCAATGTGAGATACTTTGGATATATATATAGTGTCTAAGTTTAGTAAAAAATAAAGACCAAGATTTTGCTTTTTGTATGTTCCCCACATGAGGATATATTCAAAGAGAGAACGCTTCAGTGTTTTGTGCTCTTAATATTCTTAGTAAAATTGCTTTACCAAGACATTTTTATATACTTGAGTTTCTATTTTTTTTTTAATCTGATATTACATCGTTCCAAATAATACACTTTTTTTCTTTTGCAAAATTACTCCTAACTAACTAGATATAAAATATTTATTTGAACAAATTAAACGATAAAACAATAAGCATTTACGTAAAATTAGTCATCTCCAACACTCTAATTTTCCCAAACAGAAAATGTTGATTGACAGGGATGTATCCCGTACACTAATTTTCTAATTAAACTAAAAGTACAGAGATTTAAAGAGTGTGCGCAAAGTAAGATACTTTGAATAGTGCCTAAAATTGGGAATAAAGAAGGACCAACATGAGGAATTGAGGATATATATGTCATATATAGTTAGAAAGCAATTATTCTCTTGCCCTTTACTAGAAAGCTACGTATTGTCATTTTTACAAACAAATTGTCCGAATAACTTATTCCAGAAAATTCCTGTGAATACAAAATTTCCTTGTGTGTCAATATTCCTTCATTTTTTCTCTCTTGTTTTATTTTTCCGCTGAATTCAAAATTTCATTGTGTCTCAATACTATGCTTTGTTGTGCGGTGATATTTCTGATAAAGTGTAAAAGGAAATCATTGTGCATACTATACAATAAAGTAAAGGAAATATAAAGCAGATGATCAACACAAATAAAACATGGTTGATATATCATACATTATATATATATATATATATATTTTGTAACATATCAGCTTCAAGTAAATTCACAAGAAAATTTGTGGTGCTGGTGTCTAACTATAAAGCTATTGAAAAATTAATACTATATATGTATCATGATTAACAAAAAATTGTAATTATATAAAATATTTTATATACATATAATAAATTGACCACCGACATAATATTTGTGAATATAAATTGAGTTTGGACATCATATTTCATAATATAATTTTGTGAAATAACAAAAGATTAGAGGATACCTCGACACGTGTAGAAAGACAAAGGCACAAAATGCAGATATGTCATAAGAAATCTTATCCTAGGTTCCTGTTATGGAGATCAATTGAATTCATAAACAACAACCGTATAACATATGTATTACCAGTCATGTAGTTATTAAAAAAAATAGTAATATACCTTTTTGCAGATAAAGATAGGGAGAGACTCTAATAAAATAGTAATATACATTTGTGCAGATAAAGACAGGGAGAGGCTCAAGTACACAACTGAAAATCAGAGGTTTACTAGTGGCGACTTTCGTACTAGACTGGCAAAGGAGAGGAAATTCGGCATTAGATTCCAAATTTTGTAGCAAAATCAGAAAAATCATAAAGCCTAAAATCAGGATCGAGCCTAACATGATGACTTACATCATCTTTATAGATAGGCTATGTAAGAAAGGTGAAGTTGAGAAGACAATGGCTTTTGCAGATATCAATGGGCAGCTGCCTAACGTAACTATACATGGGCAATGGAAGAAAGGTTTAACTCAACCGGCATTGGATTTTCAAGAAGTCATTATTTTCAAGGGACAGGAGCCTAATTAAAGGGTATGAGACTAATATAGTGTCCTATAACTCTCTTATACATGGCTTGTGCAAGACAGGTTAAATTTCCTGACCTAACAAGCCTAGGTCACGATAAATTGAGCATGTACATCTGATTTAAGCATATACTTTGAAAAACCTAGGGAGAGGTGACAGGAGCCGCTTACTTGGTACTGTTGCTCTTTGTAGACAGGAGGTTTGTTGTGATGCACTCGGCAGGAGAAGAGAAAGGAAGAAGAGGGTAACAAAGGGAATTGGGAGGAAGTATATATATAGGGGTAGATTGACACAGTTTTTCAGCAAAGTGATGAGATACTTTGGATGAAGTTTAAGTTTAGGAATAAAGAAAGACCAACACATGAGGAATTGAGGATAGTAACAGCTAGAAAATATTTATTCTCTTATCCTCTGTTGGTAGCAATTTTGCTAGTCCTTTGCAAAACATGGATGGTGACAGATTTGCTGGCTTTGAAGTAAATACAAATATGATAGCAATTTTGTCACTATCTTCATGAATAAAGCAAATACAGACATAGATCCAGTCCATACAAAACAACAATTATGCATGCTATAATATATGAATAAAACGATATAACGAAAAGAAATAACTAACATTTTGATCCTCTGCATTTGAGCGAAATTGAAATTGTTACACATATAAGAGGAGCAACATATATAATTATATAACAATTAATTAGACGGATACAGATTGGAATTTCTTCATCTTGTGGTCTTAAACAACTCCTAATTGAGCCCGGTTAGTATAAGTTATTAATGAAAATTTCAATATATGTGTAACAATATAATTTTAACAAAAATAATATGTACATTATTCATAGTATAAATAAGAAAACTCTAGACCCAAAAGCAATTATAATCTATAACATCTACTAATTAATTATATCAATAATTATAACAAATTTTAATTATTTTGATGCAGAAATTACACAGTTTGATGTAATCAATAATGAGTGAGGCTATGGTACTTGGCCAAGCACACAGTTTTGTTGTGCTTTGATATATGAGACGTTGGATTCACATCTAATATTATCTGGCACGAATCTTGATACGAATCCAACGTCTCATATATCAAAGCACAACAAAACTGTGTGCTTGGCCAAGTACCATAGCCTCACTCATCAATAATCATACATTTTTGTGATCCCTCGTTTTTCTTTTTTCATCGCTTGTTCCGAGGACCCAAGAGATTACTTATGGAGCTACAGTCGGGACAGGTAACCTTTTTTTTTTTTTTTTCTCTTTATGAAATCTCAAAGAATTTGATAGATCTTAACTTTGTTTTGTATTATGACTCGATTACCTTTATCTTTTCCCGATGCACAACTAGCTTGCTGCTTGTAATTAAGATCAATTGCTAATTAAATTGCATGGTCATGATTGGTTGCAATGTGTCGATTTAAAAACACGACTATATATATGTAAAAATATGATAGGACATATATTTCGAAAAATAAAAATATATATGATGGAACGTAGTCATAATTGGTTGCTATTTAAATTTAAGGAGGATTAAGTGATTACTTAATTTAACTTCTTTTATTTTATACTTCATTTAGACATAAATTAATTTATTGAAAAAGTAAGATGTTGGAAAAGACTTATCTGATTTGCTATCGTTCCAAATAATACATTTTTTCCTTTGTAAAGGTGATAAAAAGTACAGTGCAAAATTATGACAAGTTCACTTCTCCAATCTGGCAAATTGGGCGAGAAGAACGAAGACGGTGTTTAATGGATATCCAAGTGATAGCTTCGGAGAAATCATTGGAGTACAACAGAGACTAGATGAGGCGTTTTATATTTTTGAAGAACAAGGCTAATAAATCTTTCTACCAGGAAAGAACACAGCAACATGATCGAGTAGATAGCTACAGTACCAAGCAATAGCATGGTTAAGATAACTTTTAATTCCTAGCTTTAATTTAATTTTTAGTATGTGTTTTACCTGATGTTTTTAGTTTACTATTTCTTCTTTCTAAGAATGTAATAGAACCAATTTAAATTGAATTAAAATAGGCCTACGGATTTCTCATAAAAAAAATAAAATAAAAAATAAGCAGAGTGCAAACTATATATAAGCATAGATCATCTCTCCCAAACCGAAAAGGTTGATTGACAGTGTTTTCACAATAATACTTAATAATTTGCCATTTATAAATAATCTTATCTACATCATTCGAAACAGCTAATGTATCCGGTACACTAATTTTCTGATTAAACTAAAACTACTGATATTCAAGGAGTGTGTGCAAAGTAAGATATATACTTTGGATAGTCTCTAAGATTAGCAATAAAGAAAGAACAACATGAGGAATTGAGAATACATATTTAACTACAGAAAGCAATTATTCTCTTGTCCTTTATTGATAGCAATTTTACTTGACCTTTGCATGTTACTCCTAGCACTTTTAGACACTGGCTTGTTACAACTTCCTCTTTTACTAAGAAATCATCTACATCTATTACATCCGCCTTTCAAAAATTATGAGACAGTTTCTAAAACTTACAAAATGTTAATGATGTTTGGAGAAAATACTTAAGCTTTAGATATTGCATGAAATTAACTGAGGCTGAATTAATTAAAAACATGAATATATAATTAGATTTTTTATCATATTATTAAACTTTTTTCCAATAAATATATTTTCGCTCGTATATCATTTAAAAAACAACAATCTTTTGTGCAGACGCCATATTCTGACCAAAGAAGTACGAACAATTTCTGATTTGTTCTACCAGATATTGGTGCCGGTTTTTGAAGTTTAGAAAAGTAGATATTAACAAATTTTGGACCAAAGGTCCAGACCCAATTTCAGTTCAAACCATCCCGTTCCCCTTTCAAAAGAACAGCTCAAACTAATTTTCGGTCGATTTTAAAACTTTCTTCCATACGAATACTGCAATGACAGTATAATTTATATATTTGTTTTTCAGATTTCACTGAAATATATATAAATATATATTAAAATTAAATTATATTTAACATTTTCTTTAGCAGAATCATGCAGCAAATATTTTTTTCTCAAATACTAAAGATATGTACAATGAAAAATAATATAATATAATACTAAGTGGAATGTAAATTAATATCTGCATAAGAATGCGAAAAGTGTTATATTATTTTAAGATTTTTTGTAACGTCTCAGACATTGAACGCCATTTGTTGAAATACATCTGGATTCATGAGAAGAGAACAAAAATAATCAACTCTTTTTTTTATTAAAATATAATATTTAATTTGTTAAAAATAATTCAAGCCCATATATATATAAAACACTATGCGGGTCATAATGGCTTTTTGCTTTAACTAATTTCATCTTTTTTTTAGGTGATTTTTACTCTTTTTTACAAACTTGCGCTTATTTTGGAGAAGTGAACCACTTTTTTTTTTTGGAAAAAGGAACAAAGTTTAGTGACTTGGAGATGAATCATTTCACGGGGATTGTTCTTTCTTTTCTCTTTTGTTCAAATAAACATTTTCACTTAGTAGTAATCTTGCAAAAGAAAAAGATATTATTAAAAGCAGTGTATGTCCTTCATTGGAATGATAAATGCAATTGCCAAGATCATGATTCACTGGGTATTTCCATTATGAAGGCCTCTACAAAGAAAGAAAGAAAGAAAGAATGAAATGTGGGATTTGTTAGAAATGCTTCTTGCCCCTAATTACTTTGTTATCTATTCAATTATATATTATTCGCTGTCTACAACTACAAGTGATAAAGTTGCATTTATGAAAATTATGGACTGCGTGGATATATGACTGCATTTATGAAAGTTGCATTTATGAAAATTATTCGCTGTCTACAGCTACATTCTTATCGCCATCCATAATTGGAGGGTATGTGTATGTGCACGTGCATGACAAGAGGGAAAAAAAATTGCATTTAGATTCTAACCACTTGATCACAGTACTTGCCCACTTTCCTCAATGTCGCTCCCATGATCAAGAATTGTCATATGTTTCATTATAACTGTATATTATTCAAGTAACATGACAAATTAAAGTAAAGTAAATAAGAAAAATAATATGTACATTATTCATAGTATAAAAGTTTTTTATATTTTTTTTATTTTTTTCAGAAGTTTTAATTTATAATATTCTCTACAAAAATAATTATGTATAATTGATCATGACACGTCGTCACACATTTCTTTCATCCCTCATTTCTTTTTTTATCATTGCAAGTTTTGAAGACCCAGAAGATAACTTGTGGGGTTACAGTCGCGGGACAACTAACCTTTTTTTCTGTCTGAAATCGCAAAGAATTCGGTAGATCTTAACTTTTTTTTGTATTATGAGTCAAGTAATTTTATCATTTCCCTATGTACAACTTAATTGTTGCTTACAGATACAAAAAAGATTGTTCTAATTCGGCATGTTGGATTATTAGCCAGCTAGATTTTAATTTTGATTAATTATGTACTGTACGTAGTTTCTGAATATTTTGTAATCTGTATATGCAAAGTTTTTATTTATTTTGAATTAGGTGCCACTGGTATGGATGTGAATTCTTGTGACGAGTCAAGATTAATTGTCAACATGTTGAGTTAGATTGGTTTTAAAAAAATAGTGTGAAATTTTAAGTATTAACTTGATAATTTAGATTTTAATATGTATGATATTTAAACACTAACATAATATTTACTAATTTTTTGGTTCATTTGATATGTTTGGTTTATTTGGTTTTTAATTGTCAAAACTGAACATTAAATTGAAAATCAAACCATCACTACAATTTTCAAAATGAATAGACTTGAATTGAACAATGAAACCATTATATCTGAACAAAAATTAATTTGGTTTAAATAAAAAAAGTGAACCATTAATTGGGACACCCCTAGCTAATTAATTGTATGTCTTCTCATTTAATATTTAATATTTTTTTAACTTGGACTATTTGGGTGTCTCGTAAGAAATTTTTTTAAACTTGGACTATTTTGTTTGGCTTCGCCTTGAACATAAAATTATTTATTGAAGAAATGATTTTATTTTTGAATTGATTCAAATATTATCAAATATAATGGGAACTTCTCAAAGAATAAATGAAACTTCCAAAAGATATGCAATAAGATAATTGGCAACATATTTGGGTTTGGGTTTATTGTCAACAGATTAATTGGACAATTTTCGGCATTTGAAACATGATCTATTTTTTATGCACAATATACCCATGAAAATTGATGAAATATCAAGTACCTTGAATTTATGCACAAGTCATTTAAATTTGAAAAGGTCCGAATTTGACAACATTTGATTAAATATTAAATAACATTCAAATTCATGAAATTGATGCACATTCGATCTAGAAGGCTAACAGCATGTCTCTAAATTTTTCTCAATATTTAAAAATCTTTTTGAGTTTATTTGAAAAAGAGTTATCAGTGAATACCGACCCTTCACATTTTAGGCTTTTTCATTTAAACAAAAATGTTACAAAATAGGTCATTAAATCGTGACCAAAATCATACTAATTTCAGTAATCAGGCCATCAGATCATGTTTATTTCAGCCATTGTTGCAGATAACGATCTCTTAATTCGAAACGAATTGAAAGAAATTCCTTACTGGAGAGTGTACCAAGTATTTGGTAATAGATTAGTAGTGCTCAAATGTTACAGGTTCATTATTTGGCACTTCTGTGAAATCAAATGCTAGTGCAGCTAGTGCATGACTGTTATTTTCACCTCTACACAGATTTATTAAGTAATGACTGAAGCTAACAAACGATGTGTAAAATAGAAATACGATGATGAAATAACTTAATCCTTCTTAAATTTAAGTAGCAACTAAACGTGGCCTAAGTAAATAAACATGAAAAACACCTACAATTGAGGACTTGCATTTATCTTTTCTATCAGATTTGTGAACGAATGGAAGGACACATATGGTGTGACAACAACCTGTGTCTATACCAGCAGCAGCAGATTTTGCCTGTAGTCTGGCCTAACTGATCTGCTACAGATGGCTCTGCCATGTGGGTTCGACCACCCTCGCCTTCAAAGGATGATAAATTGATAGTCACGTCAAAAACCCGCTACCAGAGAAGTGTATGATGATTGAGTTTTTGACTTCCGAAATTTATATTCGGTAGGATTTTGTCAGTTTTGGTATTTTTGATTTGATGGTTGTTGTAGTTGGACAGTAAATTTGATTATGCGACAATTGTGGAAATAATGTAAAGTCAGAGGGCCTCTAATTAAGTTAGCTAAATTGTATGACAAAACAAGAAGAAATTATGATTTCATATAAGCGGAGTATGAAAACTTGTCTTGCTATTGCTAAACTCTCTCTTTTTATTTACCAACTTATGATCGATCCGATGCTCTTCAGATGCTAGGATTAAATTCAGTTTGGTTTGAACCGCTTGATGTGCTTTAAGATTTGTGCCAATCAAGCTGGAAACATATCACCTAAGGTAATCTAATATTTATGTTTAGATCCGGATCGTCAGAACAGAATCTGCACAATTATTAAAGGGATCGGATTTTGATCGTACAGTCATGATCTAAAGTGGAATTATTATGTTACCCCAGAGGATATGATCTAAAGTGGAATTAGTTGTATCAAGAGGTGAGGTTTAATTGGGCCTGCTGGCGATTATTTTGGGCCTAAGCCCAATAAAACAAAATTATTCTTTTCCAAGCTGAGAACTTGGATTATGCTTGTCGCTTCTCTCTCTCTCTCTCTCGCATTTTGTGAGCATGGGGAAGGAGGAGTTGATGTCGTCAGCGCCATGGCGTGGAGTCGACGACGACGAATCCGACATATTCGAGGATGCAAAGATGAAGATCACCAGGCAACCCGGATCCGACCCCACCTTGCACGTGCCCGCTAAGAAATCCGCAAAGAAATCGGGTTCGGGTTTTCGACCCTGAACTTCGCTACAGTTTCCAGCGCAATATGCAGGTATATCCATCCACTACAATTTATTACCGTTTTGACCTCCTGAAACTTGTAATTTGTGTAAATATCCCCTTAATATTTGGAGGTAAATGGAGGGAATTGGGAGAGCATGGCCCTGCTATTTTCATATTCAGTACCAGTACAATGCCATTACTCATTTACTGGCATTTATTTGTGGGAGAATTTCATATATCCCCCTCAAAAATCTTGAAATTATCGCATTTCTCCCTCTAAAATTCTTAATTCAATTCTTGCATGAACACTTTCACACATACATTGTTAAAAAGCTAATTTTGTTTTGGACTACAATTTTACAAATTGTTGTTTTTTACAAACTGGTATCTGACATATTAGGATTTAGTCATTTTTTCTTTAATTTGTTATAGTCTGAAAAAAAACTATAAGTGGATTTTGTTTTTTTTTCAAATAATAGACCTGCTTAAATATTTCTGGCAACATCTTGGTGTGATTATTTCCAGGTATATAGATATTAATGTAACAAATTGTACCTCTTAGAGCCTGATGAAATGTACCAAACACTAAAATGGATTTTTGTCTCCCTCATTAAGGATAAGCAAGTACCAAACACTAAAATATAACAGTAATCTTGAATTAAGCGATATGAACTAGAAAGAAAAGATGAGCAAGCTATGAAGATGGAATTCTTTAATTTGAGCATATTTGAGCATTAATTTCATGTATGGGATTGCACATAAGAAATTATTGGTACCAGCAGTGCAGTGTGAGAAAACTAAATGCAATAGAGACAATTCCACTGTGTAGTGTCCTTTCATCAAACTTATAGTCTGATTCGTATACTCCTTTTCAAAATCAATACCAGCGGTGCAGTGTCCTTTCTTATGTTCTGACATAGTTTCAAGGATGAGTGGCTTTTTTTTATAGATATCGGGCTTGGATCTCGCAATGTTTTCTAAAAGTTCCACTCTTTATGCATTGTCCTTGTTTAAACATTGTTCTTAATTTGTTGCACTTTATAGCACCGGTACTGATTA
Source organism: Carex sylvatica (assembly GCA_964058845.1). Taxonomy (NCBI): domain Eukaryota; kingdom Viridiplantae; phylum Streptophyta; class Magnoliopsida; order Poales; family Cyperaceae; genus Carex; species Carex sylvatica. The sequence goes on from CAXKVR010000159.1 coordinate 107,471, forward strand.
GTATTAGTGCAATTCGTGCTTTCTGGTTCACAATCTGTGAAGGATCAAATTGTGAAATCTAAAATATAGTAAGTTACTTTCTGTACGTTTATGTGATCTGATGTTGTCCAGAGGAACTGCACTGGAAATCTTTAATTAAAAAACTGCTAAGAAAAAAAATAGGCATGGACTTGGCTTGGGCTGAGAAAGGAAATATGTTATCAATAACAAGAGATACTGATAAACAAGCTTTAAAAAATTGAAAATAGAAGCAAGAATCACAGCAATTGAGATCGTAAAAAGAAAAATTAAGAAGATATATGGATATCCGCTCTACTACCAAGAAAAACATAGTTGACCTTGAAAAACCAAGCAAAAAAACCAACGAGGACATGGAAGTTAGAAATGCGGACGGGTGGGAGGGAGGGAGACAGAGACAGAGAGTCTAGTTCGTTCAATAGAAGGAAGGAGATTGAGGGAGGTATCCTTAGTTGACGGCAAAATTTTAATCTAACTGAAGGCAATGGCACGAAACATAACATTCAACAATGGCACAAAAATAAAGGGGAAAGGGTAAAATGGGTAATTTATTTATTTAAAATAAGTTTTATTAGAAAAATCAGTAAATTGGGTAAATTTGTGAGTTCTTGAACTTAAGAAGGGTAAATATGATATAATGAATTTTAGAGGGGGAAATACATAATTTCAAGGTTTTTAGGGGGATACATGAAATTCCCTCTTTATTTATTATTGATTTTTTTTGTTTAATTTATGGTTTGTTGTGGCCTTTTATTTGGTTACTGGTACACTAACTGGTGATGTTTTTTGGAAAGCAGTTCTGGGACGGGTTTTTGCTGTGGATACGCTGGTGAAGCCCCTGGCACCTGTCATGGCATATAATGTTTCCCGCAACATCAACTTGTTCTTGCGCATTGGTATCTCTTTGTAATTCTAAGATTGGTTTCAATTGGTTTGTAAATTTACCGACCTGAAAATGAATTGACAGCAGATTTGGTTTGGTTTATCGACAACAGATTAATTGGACAATTCTTGCAATTATCTAAAATGATTTGTAATTTTGAAATCCAGTAATTGAAATATAATCTATACTTTTTGCACACCATGCACATGAAAAATGATGAAATCTGATGCAAGTATCACCATTTGTCAAATGACTTGACAACATTTGATTTAATGCCAAATAACATTCAAATTCATGAAGATTGAATTGAAAAAGAGTTGCCAACATTTGATTTAATGCACAAACCAGTCTAGAAGGCTAACAACATGTCTCTAAATTTTTTCAATATAGAAAAATCTTTTTGAGTTGAATTGAAAAGGAGTAGCAAATTTAAGCTATTGTTAGTGGATATCAACCCTTCACATTTTCGTGAAAATTATACAAATTTGAGTAATCAGGCTGTTAGGTAATTGTTGCAGATCAACGATCTCTAAATTTGAGGAATTCTTTACTGGAAAGTGTGTCGAGTATTTGATAATAGATTAGTATGCTTAAATGTTATTGGTATTGTTATTATACTTCACATTGTTGAGAGATACATGTGAATACATACTTGAATTTGTATACTTTATGTAAGGGAGGAATTATCTCTTCCAACTTATAACAAATGTATTGTGTGGCATTTTTTTAATTAAGCTGTTGTGAAATTTACATTTCTCAGGTGAGGAGGGAATTGCAAATGCGCAGAAATCACTGGGGTTCGGTCAAGAAGATCGGGATCGTGGGGTCGGTTAGGGCATTTAAAACCATCTGTGCCTTTTAGCATGTTGTTCTATTTATGGTTTATATTTTTTTCCTTCAAATCATGGATAATTGATAGCTTTTATGGATTTGTTTTAGTGTAAAATAGTTTGTTGATTATTAATGTTGTATTTTTATAGTTATGCAAGTACCTTAATTTGAGACGCTTATAATTTGGCCTTATAGAAATAAACACTGCATGGCATTCCATCAAGATTCAGACAGAAATTTTCCTTTTTTTCAAATTCTCATTGAGTGGTGCCAAAAAAAGAAAGAAGTCAAATAAAGTAGCCGAACTATTTATTCCTCAACTATTTCTCAGATTGGATTTCTCAGATTGGGTTGCAGATGTTCGAACCATGTCAAGATTTGTGCAGATCAAGTGCGCACAAATCTTGATGCAAATCGAAATGCTTCCCAATTTGTTCCGATAGCCATCAGAACGCTCCAAAGAAAAACAAACTTTGTGAAAGTTTCAAGGATTATCCCGAAATCCGTCTAACTTGTTTTTTGAATAGAAATGCATTTGATTTTTTTGCAAATTTTGTTACGCTAACCAGTAAATCATGACACTGTTCTAGAATCAAAAGAAAAAATTTAAATGAGTAAATATACCATTTGATTTAAATGGAAACACAAAATCCATTGGTTTACTCAATGTAACTACAATATACATCATAATTAACACATGCATAAAACAAACACACATTGAAACATGAACATAAAAAACAAGGGACTAAAATACACAAAAAAAAAAGAAATAAGAAAAAAGAAGTCAAATTGAACAAAAGGAAAAATAAAAAAACAAGGGATTCACATACACAAAAAAAATTAAAAAAATTAAATGTCAAACTGAATAAAAGAAAGAGACTGAAAGCAGCATTTCAATCTATAACTTTATCAGTAACATGGTTTAGATTAGGATGGTTGCATAGACCAAGATGGTTGCTCATGAGTTTTTGGCATTGAACAACACGCAATGTGGTAAGTTGTGACATAGCTGTCGGTTTCACCTCCCAATTCTCTAAGTTCTTCAATTTCTCCAATTTTAAGAATTGCAACTGTGGAAACCCATTTGCAGAGCAAACCATTTGGTTACCTATGTATGCTTCATCTTGTAAACTCAGAAGTTTCAGTACTTGTAGCCTCTCTAGCGTCGGCATGGGGTCTTCCTTCAAACCAGATTTGGTTAGGGTGAGCTTTGTAAGATTTGGTGGAAATTTAACATTATCTATGGGAAATTTCCGACAAATCCATTCTCCCTCTAGTTTAATGGATTTGACCGTCTTGAGATTTGGAAATGCCCTTATGTCAAGAGCCTCTGACGGTATAATGTTGCTCATAATTGCCATCGAGATCAGATTATCCATGTGACTCAATAGGTTAGAAATAAATTTCCATTCTAGATTGTCCCAATTTGAAAGTGCTAATTTTCTAAGGTGGATCAGGAAGTGGGGAAACTCTTTTAACCACGACTCATGAGCTGCAACTGTTTTCAGGGTATATAGGTTGTCTATATGTGTTTCAGAGGGTGGGCCTTTAATTTGGGGGCTTTGTTTCACATAAACATGGCGAAGTGTTTTGATATTCCATAGAGATTCAGGCAGGGTATCTATGTTTGTATCTCTAACATCCAACGTTTGAAGATTTTTCATGTCTCCTATATTTTCAGGAAGCTTAGATATGTTACTACACCTGAAGCTCAGATACCGTAGGTAAATCATATCCGGTAATGTTGTTACTGGGATTGTAGACTTTCTCAGTGCCAACACTTTTAGGAGCATGGCACTTCCAAGAATAATTCTATCACAATTAAAAGCTAAAAAAGAACGTATATGATTCACCTCCGTGTATTGGTTCTCATTGTCTTGATAGATTGCTAAACGGAACCGGGATTCAATTTCTTTCTGATTTGGATTGACAACCAAAAACCCTTCCATGGATGATTGTTGGATGGCAAATTCATGAATAGAACGAGGCAAACGACAACTTTTTATTGTGCCAGAGATTGATCTCTTGGAAACAAAAACCAACGACCTGCACGCAACAAGGAAAATAATTAAACATCAAATAGATTTTCATAAAAGAACAAAATTTCTCAATTTACATAAAAAAGAAAAAAATAATGCTTTTATTATCAAGTAGACCAAAGATAATTATATACTCTTATTGTACTAAAACAGAGAAATTTAATTTTTATTGATGACCTATTTTTAGGAAACCGCAACCTAATGTTTGAAATAGCAACCATCCTATTACTAATTTTAATTATAAGACTGAATTTTAATTTCTGAAATATTGAGAATACCTTTGAACAAGTTCGTCGAGGTACTTATTTGCAGTTGACTCTAGAGACGTCTCTTTATCCTCTTCTTCTACAAATTCTTCAGCAATCCACATCTGAGTTAGAGAGGTTGCTGGAATCTCGAAACCAATAGGGTAACATGCAAAATAAAGAAAACACGACTGAAGATAGTAAGGTAAATCATTATAGCAGTAGGTAAAAATTTTCCCCATATGATTGGTTGTAATCATCTCATTAGGCCCTGTGATCTTGTCCAGATCATTTTTCACCATGTTCCAAATGTTGTTGGCCTTTGGTTTGAGCGAAAGGAGCCCCCCTATAAGGAGAATAGCCAAAGGTTGTTTTTGACATGCATCAGAAATATAATATCTGAGACTTCCCAGTTCCATTCGTAACTTGTAATAGAACATGCGCCTTTCTTGGTCATTCTGCATGTTAAAAAGATCTGGAAAAGCTTTCTTATAGAAGAGTGCTGAACTCTCCTCGATATTCAGTGTTATGCCATTTGAAATATCCGCTTCCTCAAGAAGCATGTTTTCAATGCGTTTAACTTTATTATTCTGTAATAATGTATCCTTCTCGTTGAGCCAGTTTTCAATCATTTCTAAATCTTCTCTGCTGTCAACTTCGAGCATCCTGATCGTGTAATCCAGCATGTCCCTGACTTTTTCCATTAAATCTTTGAGTAAATTTTCGATTTTCTCCCTATATTCTTTCGCCAAATCATTCTGGGAGCTAGAGGACTCCTTTCTAGCTTGTCCAACAAACTCACCTATTAGCTTTCCAACTTTTGGGGTTGTTTCTCGCACAATCATAATTATATCCTGCTGTTTGTCCACAGTGAGTTCCTTGAACCATCTGCTCTTCATGAATTCCCGAAGTCCCCGTAGATTGTTGGATGGCAAATCAAATAGATTTCCCGTGTCTGATACCATACCAGACATGTAAAGTACGGCATCCATCTCTCTTTCTACTTTCTCAAAATCAACCAAAAATTATTTCCTCCCTCTCTCTTGCTATCCTTGTTTGGTTAATTAAAACAGTTTGATCGTGCGGAATACACTCTCAAATCTAATTCAACTGCATGCTCGACCCAGCAATTGCAAATCTGCAATGGAAAATAAAACATTAAATTAAGAGTACTATAAATACAGCGTACGAATTACTGTTCCTTAATTTTCATGCTAACTTTGTAATAGTACGTAAATTAATTTTTCATACTAATTACTAAGGTTAAGGACAATTTAAAATTATTACCTTTATTACCATACTTTAATTAGGGATTTTACAATTAGAGTCCTGATCAATTCAAACGATTCATAAAATGATTGAACTTGAGAAACAAAATGATATGCATCATTCAATATATGAACAAAAACATAGAATACGATATGCATCATTCATTTCTGAATATTCTTCTCTGTTGATGAAATGAGATATCTCCACAAAAACCGTATTTAATTTCCATGTTATAAGTTTCTGATAAACTGCAAATACAACCATATATAGTCAAATTTCGTGCACACTAGTTTCTCATTAAATGTATCAAATTAAATACAGAGATTATATAATACTTACAAATATAATTACTAGAGAAATTTTCGGAAGAGTTTATCAATTTTTATTCAAACAAAAGCTACGTACAGGAATGATTTTGAAACAATTTAATGGCTATAAGATTTTTCGTATAATTGTGGACACATTTAAAATTATGACATCTTCAAAACTAACACTTGTGCTCCAAATAATATCTAAATCATGTAAAATTATTATTAGACAATTTTAAAAGTAAATATCAATTTGTACTCCAAAATTAGTTTCAGTATAGCATTTTGACTGCATAATAGATATTTTCTAGTTGTGGAGTCATTCAAGTGATTAAACAACCAAAAAGGTCGATTGATAATTTTTCAGATTAATACCCAATAATTGTCATTCATAAATAAGCTCATGTACTTCATTGAAAACAGTTATTCAAAGAGGATAAATAGACGTCTCTTGAGATGACTGCAAAGAGTGGACCACGAAGCTATGGAAAAATTAATACTACATATCAAGATTAACAAAAAAATATGTATATAGTATACACATATACATATCCATATAATAAATTAAGCATCTACACTAGTTATGCGATATAAATTGATCATTGACATTATATTTCAGAATATAGTTTTGTGAACTAAAAAAAGATGAGAGGAATACCTCGACAGCTGTTGAAAGGCACAGAATGCAGATATGTGAGCAAAAATTTTATCCTGGATTCAAATTGTTAAAGGCAATTGAATTAATGAACAACAACAAGATAACATATATATTATTTGTCATGTAATTATTAAATAAAAAATAGTAATATACCTCTGTGCAGATAAAAACAGGCAAGTAGAGACTCAAGTAACCAACTGGAAATCAGGACCTTCGTACGAAACTGGCAAAGGAGAGAAAATTTAGCATTAAATTCATTTTTTTTAGCAAAATCAGAAAATCCATCAACCCTAAAATCGGAATTGAGCCTAACATCATGACCTACAAAACCTTATAGATGGACTCTGCAAGAAAGGTGAAATTCACAAGACAATACATTTTTAGAAAGTAATGATTTTGAAGGGCCATGAGCCTAATTATGGATATGAGTCTATTTCAATAGAGGATTATATATAGGTAATAGCTAGAAAACAATTATTCTCTTGTCCTTGTAACTTCTTGGTAGAAAATGCATATTCTTTGTGCGCCTTCCAGTAGTTGCATGGTCATCAATCAATATTGCTTTCATATTTTTTTGTCTACTTCGATTGATGGTTTGATGTATATATCTTTCAAGCTAAACAATTACAATAATTAATGGAAAAGCTCTTCTCAACTGGAGTTCAGTTCTTGTTTCTATCGATCGGTGCTTATCAGTACGTTTTCTTTTTATATTATGGTTACAAAATATGTCACATTGAGTATATATATATGTACATATATTATTTTACAAAATACTATTTATTTGTTTTCTATTGTGAATAGGAAAAATCATACAAAAAGAAAAGATTCTTAAATATCCAAATATACATTAGTCTTGCGGTTAAGAATCCCAGCAAATTAAGATAGACACTAAATCTATATTATTATTTTTTAATAAATTATAATTTGTATAATTTAGTTAGAACTTCAGAGGTTACTGCTTAGCACTAAGACACTCGAGCTTGTTACAACTTAATTTCTCCCCTATTAATTAAGAAACCAATTACATCTATTACATTTATGAAAAAGGCTTATCAAAATAATTTCGTCTAAGTTTTCTTTAATACATTTTTATATATATAGCTGAGTTAGTTATGTACGTACGTAGATCTTTTACATATTGCTCCAAACTCTTATTATTAATAAGTTTAATCTATTTTTAATAAACTAGACACCTAAATCAAAAATTTCAAGTATAAAATGTAATGTCAAATATCAAATATGTCAATTAAATTAAAGATAATCTAATCATAAACTAAAGAACAATATTTTCTTGTTTTTCCAAAAAGTATCATTTTTACAAACGAACCGTTGGAACAACTTGTTCTATGTAGTATACTTTACTCAAATTCAATTTCCCATATTAATTTTTGGACGCAACACATGGTATAATAATGCATGATTGGTTATCCACACACCAATTCACCGTATAGACAAATATCCATGTCATGCATGTTACTCATAAACAACCATCTAGTAAAATTGTCACGTGGTAAACATTATTATCGCATTAAATGTACCTAATTAAATAATAAGATTAACTGAGAAATATTAACAAAATTGGTAGTTATGCATCATATTTTATCTAATACTTACATAAATAATGATTATAGAAATTGCAGAAGTATGTATCACTTTTTTTTTTTGCAAACAAAAGTTCTGGGAAAGGATTTAAAACAAATTACATGCCTATTTGATTTTTCGTTTAATTCTAGAAACATTTAAAATGTTGAAATCGTCAAAACTGACACTTTATCTTAAAAAAAAAAAAATTTAACATGTACAAATTATTATTATTAATGCAATTTTCAAAGGTCGATTGATAGTTTTTTTGGATGATTATTATGTAATTGTCATTTTCAAATAATCTCCTCTACATCATTCTAAGCAGCAATACCGTACTAATCTTCAGATAAAACTAAAACATGGTTCGCTTTGCTTGGGCCTAAGCTTGTAATATATGATACCGTACTAATATTGGTAGGGTTTAAAAGGAATAAAGTGGCAGAATGCCTTGCTTTGTTTGGGCGGTGATAATTGAGATAATGTGTAAAAAGAAATCATAGTGCATACTATACAAAAAAAGTAAAGGAAATACAAGCAGTTGATCAGCAAAAATAAAATATGGTTCATATAATACCATTTTTTTTTTGTAATATATCAGCTTCAAGTAAAATTTACGATAAAATTTGAGATATTGGAGTCTAACTACAAAGCTATTGAAAAAATAATACTATATATTAGGATTGACAAATTAATTGTAATTATATAAATTGATCAGCTTGCACATCAGATTAGAATATAATTTTGTGAAATAAAAAAAAGAGGAGAGGGATACCTCGAAACATGTAGAAAGAGTAAGGCACAGAATGCAGATATGTGAATAGAAATCTTTTTCTGGTTTCTATTGTTAAGAACAATTGAATTAGTAAAACAACAACTAGATAGCATACATATTATTATTCAAGTAGTTATAAAAAACAAAATATATATATACCTCTATGTAGATAAATAAATGCAGGGAGAGGCTCAAGCACAAACTTAAAATCAGAGGTTTATAGTTAGCGACTTTCTTACTAAACTGGCAAACAAGAGGAAATTTGATATTAGATTCCAACTTTTTTAGAAAAAACTGTTCAACCATAAACCCTAAAATCATGATTGAGACTAATATTATAACCTACTGCACCTTTATAGATGGGTTGTGCAAGAAAGGTGAAGTTGAGAAGACACTGGATTTTGAGATGTCATTGGATTTTCTAGAACCCATGATTTCAAGGGACATGAGCCTAAAGGCTACGAGTCTAATGTCGTATCCTATAGCTCTCTTATACATGGCCTATGCAAGAAAGCTGAAATTTCCTAATCGGCCTGATGAGCCTAGGTTGTCTAGGTCATGATAAGTTGAGCATGTATATCATATTTCAGGATATAGTTTTGCGAAACCTAGAGAGAGATGACATTAACTGCTTACCCGGTATAGTTGATCTTTCAGGACAGGAGGTTCGTTCTGATGCAAGAGAAGTGAGAGGAAGGAGATCGTAACTGAGGGAAGAAGGAGGAAGTGTGTGTGTGCGTGTATATATATAGGAATAGATCATCTCTCACTCTTCACCTTTTTACTAACCCTATGAGTACTCTCTCCCAATCAGAACGGTATATTGACAGTTTTTCAGATTAATACCCACTAATTTCTATTTGCAAATAAGCTCTCCTACATCATTCAAAACAGCAATCCTGAACTAATTTTGAGATTAAACTAAAATTATGGAGATTTAAAGAGTAAACGCTTCAGCAAAGTGAGATACTTTGAATAGTGTCTAAATTTAGTAAAAAAAAATAAAGACCAAGATTTTGCTTTTTGTATGTTCCCCACATGAGGATATATTCAAAGAGTGAATGCTTCAGCATTTTGTGCTCTTAATATTCTTAGTAAAATTGCTTTACCAAGCCATTTATACTTCCGTTTTTTATTTTTTTATTATAATCTGATATGCCATCGTTCGATATAATACATTTTTCTTTTGCAAAATTACTCCTAATTAACTAAATATAAAATATTTATTTGAACAAAAGAGAAAACAATAAGCATTTACGTGAAATTAGTCATCTCCAACTTATAAGCAGTGCAAACTTATATATATAACACTTAGTAGCAACTGCTAAGATTTTAAAAAAAAAAAACTTTATATATATAAGGATGGATCATCTCTCCCAAACAGAAAATGTTGATTGACAGGGATGTATCCCATACACTAATTTTCTAATTAAACTAAAACTACGGAGATTCAAAGAGTGTGCTCAAAGTAAGATACTTTGGATAGGGTCTAAGATTGAGAATAAAGAAAGATCAACATGAGGAATTGAGAATATATATGTAATAGTTGGAAAGCAATTATTAACTTGCCCTTTGCTGGAAAGCAACTCATAGCTGGTAAGATGCTTCTCAAAGTAATTCTATTACTTTTTTTGTGTTTCTAAAAACTTATTGTCATTTTTTACAAACAAATTGTCCGAATAACTTATTTTGAAATTCTTGTGAACACAAAATTTCATCGTGTGTCAATATTCCTTCATTTTTTCTGTCTAGCTTTCTTTTTCCTCTGAATTCAAAATTTCATTGTGTGTCAATACGTACTCTGCTTTGTTGGGCGGTGATAATTGTGATAAAGTGTAAAAAGAAATCATAGTGCATACTATACAATAAAGTAAAGAAAATACAAAGCAGATATTCAACAAAAATAAAACATGGTTGATATCATACAATATAACTCTTTTTTGTAATATATCAGCTTCTAGTAAATTCACAAGAAAATTTGAGGTGCTGGTGTCTAAATAAACCTATTGAAAAATTAATAAATTGAACACCTACATTATATAAAATATATAATTATATAAAATATTTTATATATATATCTACATATAATAAATTGAACACCTACATTATATTTGTGAATATAAATTGAGTTTGCACATCATATTTCATAATATAATTTTGTGAAATAAAAAAAGATGAGAGGATACCTCGACTCGTGTAGAAAGAGAAAGGCACAAAATGCAGATATCTCAGAAGAAATCTTATCCTAGGTTCCTATTATGGAGATCAATTGAATTAATAAACAACAACTGTATAACATATGTATTATCAGTCAAGTAGTTATTAAAAAGAAATAGTAATATACCTTTATGCAGATAATTAAAAACAGGGAGATGCTCAAGTACACAACTGAAAATCAGATGTTTACTAGTGGCGACTTCCGTACAAGACTGTCAAAGGAGAGGAAATTCGGCATTAGATTCCAAATTTTGTTGCAAAATCAGAAAAATCATAAAGCCTAAAATCAGGATCGAGCCTAACATGATGACTTACATCATCTTTATAGATAGGCTGTGTAAGAAAGGTGGAGTTGAGAAGACAATGGATTTTGTAGATATCAATGGGCAGCTGCCCAACGTAACTATACATGGGCAATGGAAGAAAGGTTTAACTCAACAGGCATTGGATTTTCAAGAAGTCATTATTTTCAAGGGACAGGAGCCTAATTAAAGGGTATGAGACTAATATGGTGTCCTATAACTCTCTTATACATGGCTTGTGCAAGACAGGTTAAATTTCCTGACCTAACAAGCCTAGGTCATGACAAATTGAGCATGTACATCTGATTTAAGAATATATATAGTTTGAAACACCTAGAGAGAGGTGACAGGAGCCGCTTACCCGGTACTGTTGCTCTTTGTAGACAGGAGGCTCGTTCTGATGCACTCGGCAGGAGAAGAGAAAGGAAGAAGAGGGTAACAAAGGGAATGGAGAGGAAGTATATATATAGGTGTAGATTGACACAGTTTTTCAGCAAAGTGATGAGATACTTTGGATGAGGTTTAAGTTTAGGAATAAAGAAAGACCAACACATGAGGAATTGAGGATAGTACCAGCTGGAAAACACTTATTCTCTTATCCTTTGTTGGTAGCAATTTTGCTAGTCCTTTGCAAAACATGGATGGTGACAGATTTGCTGGCTTTGAAGTAAATACAGACATAGATCCAGTCCATACAAAACAACAATTAATTATGCATGCTATAATATATAAATAAAACGATATAACGAAAAGAAATCACTAACATCTTGATCCTCTGAATTTGAGCCAAATTGAAATTGTTACACATATAAGAGGAGCAACATATATAATTATATAACAATTAATTAGACGGATCCAGATTGAAATTACTGCATCTTCTGCTCTTGGAGAACTCCCAATTGAGCCAAATTAGTATAAGTTATTAATGAAAATTTCAATATATGTAACAATATAATTTTAACAAAAATAATATGAATTTTCGTGTACCATCCTGATTTTATGTTGAGATTTAATTAATGTATGTATGATTAATTTCTAGCAAACATGGATAATAGCATAAAATGAATCATTGGTTTAATACTCCAATCATGTTCCATACATTGATCCGAACTACTCAACATGATCTTTCTATTAAAATGTGCTTGGAGACCAAATTTTATATTTTTTGAGTTATATTTACAATTTATTTTTCGATAGGTACAAATTACTATTTTCAGTTGATTTGTACCAACCTAACAAATTAGTAAACAGAAGATGCTAATGAGAAAGTAATACTCATTAGCTGTATCTCTAATTCTGTAAAAATCAATATTACTTTCTCATTATAGCTGTATCTCTCATTATTTTTTATTTCCTTCAGTATTTATATACAGCTAATGAGAAAGTATTAGTAATTTTTTATGGTACAGCTTATGAGTATTTATATATAATTAGAGATACATCTAGCTAATCAGTATTTATATAGCTTAGCTAGCTGTACCTCCAAAAATCAGTAATACTTCCTCATTAGCTGTAAAGTAATATTAATTTTTGCAGAATTAGAGATACAACTAATGAGTATTACTTTCTCATTAGCATCTTTTGTTTCCAGTGGAATTGTTTTTACTATTTTGTCAGGTTGGTACAATTTTTTTTTTTTTTTTTTTGGATGGTTCAAAATCATATGAAACTAGTCATTTTGTACCTATCGAAAAACAAATAGTAAAAAAAAATTAGTCATTTTTGTATTCGATAAGACAGGTATGGATATGATTTGCGCATATCAAGTGTGCACAAATCTTGATGCAAATCTAAATGCTTCCCAATTTGTTCCGATGCCCATCCTCCAAAGAAAAACAAACTTTTTGAAAGTTTCAAGGATTATCTCGGAATCCGTCTAACTTGTTTTTTGAATAGAAATGCATTTGAATTTTTTGCAAATTTTGTTACGCTAACCAGTAAACCATGACACTGTTTTAGAATCAAAAGAAAATTTTAAATGAGTAAATACACCATTTGATTTAGATGGAAACACAAAATCCATTGGTTTACTCAATGTAACACCAATATATATACATCATAATTAACACATATACATAAAACACAACACACATTGAAACATGAACATAAAAAACAAGGGACTCACATACACAAAAAAATAAAAAAAATAATAAAAAGAGTCAAACTGAATAAAAGGAAAAATAAAAAACAAGAGATTCACATACACAAAAAAATAAAATAAATAAAAAGTCAAACTGAATAAAAGGAAGAGACTGAAAGCAGCATTTCAATCTATAACTTTGTCAGTAACATGATTTAGATTAGGATGGTTGCCTAGATCAGGATAGTTGCTGATGAGTTTTTGGCATTGAACAACACACAATGTGGTCAATTGTGACATAGCCGCCGGTTTCACCTCCCAATTCTCCAAGTTCTCCAATTTCTCCAATTTTAAGAATTGCAACTGTGGAAACCCATTTGTAGAGCAAACCATTTGCTTCCCTGTGTATGCTTCATCTTGTAAAATCAGAAGTTTCAATGCTTGTAGCCTCTCTAGCGTCGGCATGGGGTCTTCCTTCAAATTGGATTTGGTTAGGGTGAGCTTTGTAAGATTTGGTGGAAATTTAACATTATCTATGAGAAGTTTCCTACAAATCCATTCTCCCTCTAGTTTAGCTGATTTCACTGTCTCGAGATTTTGAAATGCCCTTATGTCAATAGCCTCTGACGGTATAATGTTACCCATAATTGCCATTGAGATCAGATTATCCATATGACTCAATAGGTTAGAAATAAATTTCGAGTCGAGATTGTCGCAATTTGAAAGTGCAAATTTTCTAAGGTGGATCAAAAAGTGGGGAAACTTTTTTAGCCACGACTCATGAGCTGCAAATGTTTTCAGGGTATGTAGGTTTTCTATATGTGTTTCAGAGGGTGGGCCTTTAATTTGGGGGCTTGGTTGCACATAAACATGGCGAAGTGTTTTGATATTCCACAGAGATTCCGGTAGGGTATCTATGCTTGTATCTCTAACATCCAACGTTTGAAGATTTTTCATGTCTCCTATATTTTCAGGAAGCTTAGATATGTTACTACCCCTCAAGCTCAGATACCGTAGGTAAATCATATCCTGTAATGTTGTCACTGGGATTGTAGAGTTCCTCAGTGCCAACACTTTGAGGAGCATGGCACTTCCAAGAACAATTCTATCACAATTAAAAGCTAAAAAAGAACGTATATGATTCACCTCCGTGTATTGCTTCTCATTGTCTTGATAGATTGCTAAACGGAACCGGGATTCAATTTCTTTCTGATTTGGATTGACAACCGAAAACTCTTCTATGTGTGATTGTTGGATGGAGAATTCATGAATAGAACGAGGCAATCGACAACTTTTTATTGTGCCAGAGATTGATCTCTTGGAAACAAAAACCAATGACCTGTACGCAACAAGAATAATAATTATACATCAAATAGATTTTCATAAAAGAACAAAATTTCTCAATTTCTCAACAAGGAAAATAAATATACATCAAATAGGTTTGAAATAGCAACCATCATATTACTAATTTTAATTATAAGACTGAATTTTAATTTCCTAAAATATTGAGAATACCTTTGAACAAGTTCGTCGAGGTACTTATTTGCAGTTGATTCTAGAGACGTCTGTTTATCCTCTTCTTCTACAAATTCTTCAGCAATCCACATCTGAGTTAGAGAGGTTGCTGGAATCTCGAATCCAATAGGGTAACATGCAAAATAAAGAAAACACGGTTGAAGAAAGTAAGGTAAATCATTATAGCAGTAGGTAAAAATTTGCCCCATATGATCGGTTGTAATCCTCTCATTAGGCCTTGTGATCTTGTCCAGATCATTTTTCACCATGTTCCAAATGTTGTTGACCATTGGTTTGAGCGAAAGGAGCCCCCCTATAAGGAGAACAGCCAAAGGTTGTTTTTGACATGCCCCAGAAATCTCACCCAGGAGACTTCCCAGTTCCATTCCTAAGTTGTAAAATAACATGAGTCTTTCATGATCATTCTTCATGTTAGAAAGATCTGGAAAAGCTTTCTTATAGAAGAGTGATCCCCCCTCGTCCCAATTCAGTGTTATGCCGTTTGAAATACTTGCTTCCTCAAGAAGCATGTTTTCAATATTTTTAACTTTATTATTATGTATTATTGTATCCATAATCTCGTTGAGCCAGTTTCCAAGCTCTTCTAAATATTCTTCTCTGTTTTCAAAATCGAGCTGAACGATTGACCAACCTTTCATGTACGTATACTTCACTTTGTGCATTAAATCTTTGATTAAATTTTCAATTTTCTCCCTATATTCTATCGCCAAATCATTCTGGGAGCTGGAGGACTCCTTTCTAGCTTGCCCAACAAACTCACCTATTAACTTTCCAACTTTTGGGGTTGTTTCTCGCACAATCATATTTATATCCTGCTGTTTGTCCACAGTGAGTTCCTTGAACCATCTGCTCTTCATGACTTCCCGAAGTCCCAGTAGATTGTTGGATGGAAAATCAAATAGTTTTTCCGTGTCTGATAGCATACCAGACATGCAAAGTACGGCATCCATCTCTGTTTCTAGTTTCCCAAAATCAACCAAAAATAATTTCCTCCCTCTCTTGCTATCCTTGTTTGGTTAATTAAAACAGTTTGATCGTGCACAATACACCCTCAAATCTAATTCAACTGCATGCTCCACCCAGCAATTGCAAATCTGCAATGCAAAATAAAACATTAAATAAAAATACTATAAATATACTGTTCCTTACTAATTAACTTTGTAATAGTACGTAAATTATTTTTCCTTACTAATTACTAATTAAGGTTAAGGACAACTTAAAATTATTACCTTTATTACCATTCTTTAATTAGGGATTTTATAATTAGAGTCCTCAATTCAAACGATTCATAAAAATGATTGAACTTGAGAAACAAAATGATATGCATCATTCAATATATGAACAAAAACATAGAATACGATAGTCCATGGACGGAAGTATTAAGCACAAAATGAGGTAAGTTGATAAAATGAGATATCTCCACAAAAACTGTATTTAATGCATACTACTTTCTCATTAAATGTATCAAATTAAATACAGAGATTATATAATACTTAAAAAAATAATTATTAGAGAAATTTTGAATTTATCAGTTTTTATTCAAACAAAATTAAGCTACATGAATGCATTTAAAACAATTTAATGGCTATAAGATTTTTCGTGTAATTATGGACACATTTAAAATTATGACATCATCAAAAGTAACACTTGTGCTCCAAATAAAATCTAAAACATGTAAGAATTATTATTAGAGCAATTTTAAAAGTATATATCAATTTGTACTCCAAAATTAGTTTCAGTATAGCATTTTGACAGCATAATAATTTTTTTCTAGTTGTAGAATCATTCAATTGATTAAACAACCAAAAAGGTCGATTGACCATTTTTCAGATTAATGCCCAATAATTGCCATTCATAAATAACCTCATGTACATCATTGAAAACAGCTATTCAAAGAGGATAAACAGACATCTCTTGAGACGACAGCAAAGAGTGGATCGCGACATATTTTCGGTGGTGTCTAAGCTTAGGAATAAACTACATGAATGCCACGCTTTGCTTCGACGGTGATAATTGAGATGAAGTGTAGAAAATAAAACATAGTGTATTGTATACAATAAAGTATAGGAAATACATTGCAGATGATCAGCAAAAATAAACTATGGAAAAATTCACGAGAAAAAATCACAGTGCTAATGTCTAACTACAAAGCTATGGAAAAATTAATACTACATATCAGGATTAACAAAAAAATGTAATTATATGGAAATATGTATACAATATATAATATGCACATTAGATTTTAGAATATATTTTTGTGAACTTAAAAAAGATGAGAGAAATACCTTGACCGGTGTAGAAAGAGTAAGGCACAGAATGTGGGTATGTGAGTAGAAATTTTATCCTGGATTCAAATTGTTAAACAACAATTGAATTAATAAACAACAACTACATAACATATATATTATCTGTCAAGTAGTTATTAAATAAAAAATAGTAATATACCTCTATGCAGATAAAGACAGGCAAGGAGAGGCTCAAGTACCTAGCTGGAAATCAGGGGTTTACTAGTGGCAACTTTCATACGGAACTGGCAAAGGAGAGCAAATTTGGTATTAAATTCAAATTGGAATTTAGCAAAATAAGAAAATCCATCGATCATAAAATCGGAATTGAGCCTAACATCATGACCTACAAAACCTTATTGCTGGGCTCTGAGAAAGGTGAAGTTCATAAGACAATACTTTTTTAGAAAGATCATGATTTTGAAGGGCCATGAGCCTAATTTCGGGTATGAGTCTATTTCAATAGATGAGGATATATAGATAACAGCTAGAAAGCAATTATTTTCTTATCCTTGTAACTTCTTGGTAGGAAATGCATATTCTTTACTAGTGTTTCGGTAGTTGCATGATCATCAATTAATCTTGCTTTCATATTTTCAAGCAAAACAATTACAATTAATAGAAAAGCTTTTCATGCTCTTCTCAACACGGAGTTCAACTCTTTTTTCTATCGGTGCCTATCAATACGTTTCCTTTTTAAATTATGATTACAAAATATGTCACATTGAGTATATATGTACATATATTATTTTACAAAATACTATTTGTTTGTTTTTATCTGTTGTGAGTCCAGTCTGTTTTAGTATTGAAATAAGGTTGTTTGTATATCCATCTTATATTTTAAATTTTTTATAAGATTATTGCCAAACAAAAAGAAAAGATTCTTAAATATCAAAATATATATTAGACTTGCGTTAAGAATCCTGTTGGCAAATTAAGATAGAATAGAGCTATATCATTACTTTTTTAATAAGTTATAATTTGTATAATTTACAAGCTCGTTACATCTATTACATCTCTAACACATTTATATATATATATATATAGCTTAGTTATGTACATACGTAGATCTCTTACATATCGCTCCAAACTCTTATTATTAGTAATAAGTTTTAATATAATTATATATTTTTAATAAACTAGACACCTAAATCAATTTTTTTTTAGTCTAAAATATAATGTCACATATCAAATATGTCAATTAAAAGATAATATAATAATAAACTAAAGAACAATATTTTTCTTGTTTTTCCAAAAATTATCATTTTTACAAACGAGCCGTTGAAACAACTTGTTCTATGTAATACACTTTACTCAAATTTCAATCTCCCATATTAATTTTTGGACGCAACACATGGTATAACCATGCATCATTGGTGGTACGAGAAAGATCTAAAGAATATTATCCACACACCAATACACGTACCGTATAGACAAATTTCCATGTCATGCATGTTAATTAGTTTCTCATAAACAACCATATAATTAAATTGTCACGTGATAAATGTTATTGTCTCATTAAATGTACCTAATTAAATACTAAGATTAACTGAGAAATTTTAAAAAAATTGGTAGTTATGCACCATATTTTATTTAATACTTACATAAATAATTATTAGAGAAGTTGCAGAAGTAATTATCATTTTTTTTGCAAACAAAAGCTATAGGAATACATTTAAAACAAATTACATGCCTATTATATTTTTTCGTTTAAACTGACACTTTGATCTTCAAAAATAATATCTAAAACATGTAAAAATTATTATTAATACAATTTTAAAAGGTCCATTGACAGTTTTTCAGATGAATACCCTGTAATATATTGCCATTTTTAAATAATCTCCTCTGCATCATTCTAAGCAGCAATACCGTACTAATTTTCATATAAAACTAAAATTATAGCACGTAAATTACTTTTGGTAGGGTCTAAGTTTAGGAATAAAGTGGCAGAATGCCTCACTTTGTTTTGGTGGTGATAATTGAGAAAAAGTATAAAACGAAATCATAGTACATACTATATACAATAAAGTAATGAAAATACAAAGCAGATGATCAGCAAAAATAAAACATGGTTCATATATATATATTTGTAATATATCAGCTTCAAGTAAAATTCACGAGAAAATTTGAGGTGGTGGTGTCTAATTATAAAGCTATTGAAAAATTAATACTATATATCATGATTAACAAAATATTGTATGTACATATATAGATTTGCGAATATAAGTTGAGATTGCACATTAGATTTTATAATATAATTTTGTGAAATAAAAAATGATGAGAGGGATACCACGACACATGTAAAAAGAGTAAGGCACAAAATGCAGTTATATGAGAAGAAATCTTATCTTAGATTCCTGTTGTGAAGAATAATTGAATTAATAAACAAGGACTAGATAACATATAATTATCAGTCTAGTAATTAGAAAAAATAGTAATATACCTATGTGCAGATTAAGACAAGCAGGAAGAGGCTCAAGCACACAACTGAAAATCAGAGGTTTACTGGTGGCATCTTTCCTACTAAACTGGCAAATGAGAGCAAATTTAGCATCAGAAACTTTTTTAGCAAAATCAGAAAAATCATAAACCCTAAAATCAGGATTGAGCCAAATATCATGACCTACAAAACCTTTATGTATGGGCTCTGCAAGAAAGGCGAAATTAATTGAGAAGACATTGGATATTTTTAGAAAGTCATGATTTTGAAGGGGCATGAGCCTAAAGGTATGAGTCTAATGTTGTGTTCTATAGCTCTCTTATTCATGGCCTGTACAAAAAAGGTGATTTTTCGTGAGACACTGGCTCATTACAACTTTCTCTCTTATTAGAAAACCAATTAGATCTATCACATATGCCTTTCAAAGATCATGAGATGGTTTCTAAAAGTTGCATGATAAGGGCATCACAAAATAACTCCATCCATGTTCTATTTTAGCATATTTTTATATAGCTGAATTAGAGATGCAAATATTTAACATGAATAACTGGATCATGAGACGGTTTCTAAAAGTTCCAAAGTATTATTATTATTACTAAGTTCATTTCAATATATTCTTATTAAATTATACAACTAAAACAAACTATTTAGAGTGTAAAATATAATGTCACATATCAAATATGTCAATTAAAAGATAATATAAATAATAAAAAAGAAGGTAATACCCAAGTGCAGATAGATACAGATAACAGAGAGAAAGTCAAGCACACAACTGAAAATCAAAGGTTTACTGGTGGCTAATTTAATTCGTACTAAACAGAGGCTAATTAAAATCTAATGAAAGAAATCAATGAGAGATATAGTAAGTGAAACTCAGAGAGGAGACATGACATTCTCATCTGGTACCGTTGCTCTTACGAGAGGAGGATTGATCTGGGGGACTCAGCAAGAGAAAATAGAGGAAGGAGAGGGTAACTGAGGAAAGGGGATGAAGTATATATAGAGATAGAATGACAATTTTTCGGATTAATACATAAGCTCATCTTCATTACTCAAAACAGGTATATATATAAGGAGATTCAAAGAGTGAACACTCCAAAATGTGTTACACGCAAAGTGAGATACTTTGGATAGTGTCTAAATTTAGAAATAAATGAAGATCTACTTTTATATTTTTGTTTGTTCCCTACATGAGGTAATAGCTGGAGCCTCAAAAGCAATTATTCATATTCGTCCTTGTAACTTCTTGGTAGGAAATTCATATTCTTAGCTCATGTTTGGGTAGTTGATTGCCAATTAATTGTACTTTCATAAGCTTATGTATATTTCATTGTTTTGATGTATATACTTCTCAACAACATTTTTGTATTATTTGCATTGGAGACCCAAGATCGATGTCTTCTCTTAAAAAAGTTGTTGCTAGTATATGTCTTGTCTTAGACCTCCAAATGTTGAACTTCTTATTTTGATTAGCAGAAATCACTTTTTCTGTTTCTTATTCGAATTCAATTTAATAATAAAATTAATAGGGGAAGATTTTCCATTAAAACATTTGTTGTACTTGGTCTGATAGAATTGACTGTGAGAAAAAAAAAATTATTGAATACAATTTATTATCTTATATTGTATTGAATAAAAAGTAGTTGGAATTATATTTATGAACGTTATTTAACAACTCAGATACATCATAATACGGAGAGCAGTTCGAGTGTTTCACTACCAATGTGCTCAACTAGCATCCGTATCAGGAATACACAAGGGTGTTGTCGCATTTTTTGTATTCATTTCTGGATGGTGGAGTTCCAGCATCCAGATAGAGTCATGCGCCAATTCGGCAAATTTCAGATAGTCCCTTCACCACGTCCTCTAGAGGACCTCACATTATGGAAGCGCAGCTCAGAAATTATTCAGGATGACTGTCAGAATTATTAGAATAGTATAACAGAGAATAAGAACAGAATCACTCCCATAAAGCTCCCTTCCTCTCTTTGTTTTATTAATTCAGAATTAAATTATAGAGTATTTTCGTTTTTTTTTTTTCTGGGCAGTGCCCCCTCATATATAATCCGATTGTTAATCTATCCTTTCTTAATTGAATATTTCTTAATAGATACATATTTTCTTAATAACATATTTGCTTCTCTCCATTATTTCTTTAATGTAAGGTTGCCTAAATATTATATTGAAGGTTAACAAATCTTCAGCAATCTTTTACCTTGTTCGCCAATCTTATTATGATCTTCTGTGACTCACGTCAACGTGTGATGGTGTACATTTCCAGATTGTGGAGCACAAACCGTATGATCTCAGCATGTTTCCTGAGTACATTCACTGGTTCTTTGAAAATAATGAAGCCAGATTGAGACATCTAGTTAAATTGCCGCAAGAAATCGTACAAGATCTTGCGTAAGTATCTCACTTTGATTATTTTATTATTTACATATAACAATTTAAAAAATAACATATTTTACATAATTTGCTTCCGTACACCAATATAATGTGTGGTCTTTGGTGTGGCAATGTTGTACCAGGACAATTTTTCAATAAACCCAGGGAGACCGGAAATTTGTCCCGGTCTTTGTTAAATATCAAAAAAAAAATAATCAACCCTTTTTTATTAAAATATAATATTTTATTTGTTAAAAATAATTCGGGTCATAATGGATTTTTGCTTTTAACTAATTTCATCTTTTTTTAGGTGATTTTTACTCGTTTTTACAAACTTGCGCTTATTTTGGAGAAGTGAACCACTTTTTCTTTTGGAAAAAGGAACAAAGTTTAGTGAGTTGGAGATGAACCATTTCACGTGGTTTGTTCTCTTTTTTCTCTTTTGTTCAAATAAATATTTTATTAAAAGAAAAAGATATTATTAAAAGCAGTGTATGTCCTTCATTTCCTTTTCCTTTTGATTTGTTTAACAATGTACTGAGAGAAAAAAGGATGGTATACACAAAGGGTAGATACCAAATTGCTGATTTTGATAGAGTGATTTTTAAAGCTCATGGTGAAGGAGAGAGATGTCGGTGATCAGACTAGCTAGCTGCTAATTCATGATGCACTACCAAAGTACCAATGATTATTTTTTACAATGCATGGAGACAATATATAATTTAGAGAATGTAACTTTTCAGAGGAACATGACCACAAATGTGGAATGCTAAGAAATTAAGACATATATTTAACAGCCAACACAAATGCTATTTGCTAATCAGATATCTGATAATATGATTTAAACATAATTATTTTTTCCATGCTTACAATTTTTTTCTATACAATTCTGATCGTATAGTCGATATCCAATGCTTTTGATTTCAGCCTTCAAGGAAAAACAAAAGCGATAAATAATAAATTTTAATGTTCTGTACAATTAGCATCAAAATGAAAAATAATGAATTTTTCTATCAAGCCCAATATTTGCAGCAACAACAACAACATCGAAGCCTTTAGTCTCAAACAAGCTCAATACTTTTTACCACATTTTTTTTTGTTCCGATTTGCTAGACGAAGTTTGATGAGTTGGAATGATGAATCATTTCACGTGGTTTAATCGTTCTTTCTTTCTCTTTTGTTCAAATAAACATTTTATCTCTAATCACCAAGGAGTAATCTTGCAAAAGAAAAAGGTATTATTAAAAGTAGTGTATGCCCTTCGTTTCTTTGTCCTTTTGACATATGTTAACAATGTATCGAGACTATTAATTGCTCATGGGGAAGCAGAGAGACGATATGTAGGTGAATATGTTGTGCTATTAGTGATTTCTTTTATTTTGAGATCGGTGATAATTAAACCAATTGGTAATTCATAATGCACTAGCAATATAAGTTTATTTTTTACAATGCGTGGAGACATTATAATTTGTCTATCAATAAGTGTTAAGACTTAAGGAAAAAAATATATACGAATTCAATGCTCAAAGACATTATATATAGTACAGTCCAAAATAATATTATATATACATGTTTGTTAATTTCCACACTATAATATAGTATGAAAATAATTCTAAAATAAAGTTCGACATGTTATTCCAACTTCATATAATTTGACGATATTCGCTATATTATATGTGCATCTATTTAAAGAAAAGAAAAAAAAAACTAGAACGCTATTAAAAAATGTGTCCCAGTTGTTTTAAATGATCGGTCATTACAAAAGTACAAAGTAGTTTACACAAAACCTGTATGGTCTTTTAGATGTGGAGAAATTTTGTGCATGTGTTGTTTATTTTTTTTATAATGTTCAACATATATATATAAAGTGGAGACGGTTTGGGTACATGCAAAAGCCCGGCAATCCATGTGCTCTGCATGAATTAATTATTTCAAGTACTATAACAAGTATTAAAGTCAGATAAGAGAATTCATCTATAGCAAGTTCAAATTTAATGCATATTTTAATAGATTGGAATTTGGGCGTGGAAAGTTTTTATTGGCATTTGAAAGGCTTTAGCATATCATAGCCTTTCATTTTCGAGAAGTGTGAGCGGCGTCTCTCAAGAATCGAGGAACTAAATATAAATATAAATACTTTTAAGTTACTTTAGCTAGAGTTAATCTAGAGGATGAATTCATGCATGCTAAATATAAAGAATTAAGGGTATGTAATGTACACATACGGTGAGTCCATGCATGCTATAAGTCAATATATATATATATATATATGCATATGGTCTAAAGTCAATATATCATGATCATGTGTAACCATCACAGAGCAACTTTTCTCTTGGTGATCATCATATACTCATTGTACGAATTTTACTTCAATACAAATTAATTTTTCAATATTAGAATATTGAGATGATACAAATATACCTCAAATTAATTTCGTTGTTTTTTTTTGTCAAATAAAAAAAATGTGTGAATTTCTCTCCTGGAAGACATTTGGTACCTCTTTCTCTTGTTTGGATGTGTTTAATAATAGTATAACGCTAAAAAAATTTTAGCGTACTCAGTCTTGAATGCCCTGCCATTAATTACGCTTAATGTAGATGGAGGAGCATTCTTCTTACCACTTTTTGCTCATTAAACACATTGATAAATTAAAACAAAATACAAGTTTACTAAAATGAGCGTAACACTCTAATTAATAGAGTCCATAAGTTTTACTTTGCTACACTGAGAAACTATCTAACTTACTGGTTTTCCTACTGCCCTTAGGCAGCTTTCTAGGTATCTGGTTTTTACTGGTTTCCGCTGGCTTTGAAGTTTTCTGGTACTAATTTTTTTTTCTTTGTTTTGGTTTTTACTGCATATTTAGCTCAAATGTCTTGAACAATTGTTTTCATATTTTGTAAGCAGGTTTTATTTCAAAACCTGAATGTTTTGGACTTATCTTCATGAAAAAATTAATCCAGTCCATACAAAACATACAAAACGCTATAGCGAAAAGAAATATCTAACATATTGATCCGCTGCATTTGAGCCGGAATGGAATTGTTAGACATATAAGAGCAGCAGTATATGTAATTATATAACAATTAGTTAGATGGATCCAGATTGGAATTGCTGCATCTTGTGCTCCACTCCCAATTGAGCCATCAGCAACCACAAATTTTTCTTTTTCTTTCGCTCTTAAAGATAAAATCAACTGGATGAAGTTCAAAGAGTAATTTATCAATCACTAATATCACCTTCTTCTTCTTCTTTTCTTTCGACATTTAAGTACATGTTGGGATGTATATTGTAAGGAGCAATGTTGAAACTATATGTTATTGCAATTTAACAATTAATGACCACTTGTCTCTTTGTATCAAAGTAACGTAATAGTATTTGCTTATTAATTTCAATTTCTTAGTTTGAACAGACTTCATATCTGCTATTATGGAAGTGGCACAAACAATATGTAATGAGAATGTTTGTTGAAATAATTTTCAAATATTTTTACGAGTCAATATATTAACTGAATACTCATTTGATTACTTTTTATAATTACGAGATATTCTCGTAGAATAAGAATATTAATTTGTTCAAATAATGTTCAAATATTTTGAAGTATTTCTTAATTTAAATATTTAATATTTTGTTCTCTCGTATTATTTTCTTACAATCTCTTAAAATATTCTAAATTTTTTTTACATTCTTCATGTGAATGAAATCACCTTTTCATATAGACTATAATGATTTTCATAGATTGAAACTCACCAATACAATGTGAAAGATCACCTTTTTATATTAGACATATGAAAGGTTTGTAACGGAAGTGGATCAAATAGTAGATATACTGTACTGATATTGAATAACTGGAGCGGTTGGATGGTTGTTGTTTGTTAAAAATATGGCCCATTGAAGAGCTGCTTTTGGGAACTATATATATATTGGGTTTTAGTGGGCCTAAATTACACCAAATGAGACCAAGTTTGGTGGACTCTTTAGCAAGCATTATCAACACTTCCTCTCCTTAACTAAGCCGAAGTGGATCTATGGCCACGCGGCTCACTCAGCCTAGTAAATAGTTTTTGATAATGTAATTTCGAAAAGTATTTGGAGACTATGATCTAAGTTGTAAATGTTAAATATGTTAAATATGAGAAAAGTGTAACAAAAACAAAAATATTAATCTTCAGATCAGCATTCTTCTCAATTGCACCAATATTGCACTATGCATGAGATGTCTCGTAACTATGTAGATAAAGCTGAGAGAGAGAACAAAATTTCATTATTTAAAAATCAAGCCTTGCAAAGTTTAGTCTACATATATATGTGTCCATTGTGCCAAATACCTGACATGCATGAAACTGTAGATGTATAATTCTAATTATTTAAATAATAATAATAATAATAATAATAATAATAATAATAATAATAATAATAACAATAATATGTATCTAATTAAATATCTCCGAAATTTATTTTATAGTGGAAATTTTAGTCACATCCTCTAAAGTAACTCAAAGTTTGAGTGTGGATCAGGTCCGTTCGTTAGCTTTAGGCGTACAGATTCGAACCCTCATTCTCATCGGACGGCTTAATATCAAACTCAAAATTTCCGTTACATCGAATAATTACGTAATCTCAAGTCTCAAGTTACCTTTTCTTGCACAAAGAACTCAAAGAACAATATGAATCCCTCTCTTATTTAATAGTGGGTCAGTGTCCTCAGTCAGAATGAAGGCCCATTAATAAAAATTGTCGAATCTTAAAACACAACGCTAATGAAGAAACTTGAATACTAAAAATGCAAACTGGTTGCTGCATGTCACGTGATCTTTTCATATTGGTCAAGTGATCTAACAAAATGTTTATGAATTATTAAGTTTCAAATACTTTTCTATACATATAAAGAAATTAAACGGATCGATTCATTCATAAGGATATCCTTAATTAAACCTTTCACATAAGTTTGTTTTTTCAGAAACCTCAAAATTTTAATATATTTATATAAATTATAAAAAATAATTATTCTCAAATTATATATAGCTAGATACCACAAGTTGTGCGGAAACTAACCATTTTTTATTGTATGGATGCCAACAAGGTATTTTTTTTCCTCTCTTTCTCTCTTTTTATTTTATATTTTTCTTTTTAACCGTAGCAGATCACTCTATCCATACCGCTTCCCTTCCTCTCTTTTTTAATCATGCAAAATTCATTTTACAGTCAGTTTTTAAAATTTTGTATTAATTTTGTTTTTTAAATTGTGGTTTTCACAAACTGTTATCTGACATAGTAAGATTTAGTCATTTTTCTGGAATTTGTTATAGTCTGAAAAAGAACTATAAGAGGGTTTTTTTTTTTTTTTCAAATAATTGACCTGCTTAAATATTTTTGGCAACATCTTGGTGTACTAGGTTGAGAGAGGACCAGATGAAATTATTTCCAGGTATAGCGATACAGATATCAATGTAACAATTTGTACTTCTTGGAACCTGATTAAATGTACTGGTATAGGACAAAATGGATTTTTGTCTCCCTCATTAAGGATAAACCAAGTACCAAACACTACAATATAACAATAATCTTGAATTAAGGGGTATGAACTATAAAGGAAAGATGAGGAAGTTATGAAGATCTAATTCTTTCAATATGAACAGGTAATTTTTCAATTTTTATGTTTGCTTATCTGACCGGGGTTTTGGGATTAAATGCAATAGAGACAATTCCACTCTGTAGTGTCCTTTAGTCAAACTTTTAGTCTGATCCGTATACTCCTTTTCAAAATTGATACCAGCGGTGCAGTGTCCTTTCTTATGTTCTGATATAGTTTCAGGGATGAGTGGCCTTTTTTAACAGATACCGGGCTTGGATCTCACAATGTTTTCTAAAAGTTCCACTCTTTATGCATTGTCCATGTTAAAACATTGTTCTTAATTTGTTTAAATATTTGGTGCACTCCTTAGTACTATTCGTGCTTTCTGGTGCGGTTCACAATCTGTTAATGATCAAATTGTGAAATCTAAAATATAGTAAGGTACTTTCTGTATGTTTATGTGATCTGATATTGTCCGGAGGAACTGCACTGCATATCTTTAATTAAAAAAACTACTAAGAAAAAAAATAGGCTCAGACTTGGCCTGGGCTGAGAAATGTATGTTATAAAAAACAAGAGATACTGATAAACAAGCTCTAAAAATTGAAAATAGAAGCAAGAATCACAGCAATTGAGATCGTAAAAAGAAAAATTAAGAAGATATATGGATATCTGCTCTACTACCAACAAAAATATGGATGACCTAGATTCAACCTTCAAGATTTTGATTGAAAATTAGATCAGGAATGAAACCTTAGTAAAAAAACCAACGAGGACATGGAAGTTAGAAATGAGGAATTGAGGTTGCTCGAAATACTCTAGTTGAAAAAGGATGCGGACGGGTGGGAAGGAGGGAGGGAGGGAGGGAGAGAGAGACAGAGAGTCTTGTTCATTCAATAGAAGGAAGGCGATTGAGGGAGGTATCCTTAGTTGATGGAAATTTTTTAATCTAATTGAAGGCAATGGCACGAATCTTAACACACAGCAATGGCACAAAAGTAAAGGAGAAATGGTAAAATGGGTAATTTATTTATTTAAAATGAGTTTTATTAGAAAAATCAGTAAATTAAGTTTGTGAGTTCTTGAACTAGAGAAGGATAAATATGATGTAATAAATTTTAGAGGGGGGAATACGTAATTTCAAGGTTTTTAGGGGATTAATGAAATTCCCCCTTTATTTATTATTGATTTTTTTGTTTAATTTATGGTTTGTTGTGGGTTTTTATTTGGTTTACTGGTACACTAACTGGTGATGTTTTGTGGAAAGCAGTTCCTGGGACGGGTTTTTACTGTGGATACGCTGGTGAAGCCTCCGCCACCTGTCATGGCATATAATGTTTCCTGCAACATCAACTTCTTCTTGCGCATTTTCACGCAGTTTTGTGGTATGTTTCTGGTATATCTTTGTAATTCTAAGATTGATTTCAATTGATTTGTAAATTTACCGACCTGAGTCGACCCGAAAATGAATAGACAACAGATTTGGGTTTTGGTTTATTGACAACAGATTAATTGGACAATTTTTGCAATTGTCTAAAGTGATTTGTAATTTTGAAATCCGGTAATTGAAATATAATCTATACTTATGCACATCATGCACATGAAAACTGATGAAATCTGATGCAAGTTTCACCGTTTGTCAAATGACTTGACAACATCTGATTTAATACCAAATAACATTCAAATTCATGAAAATTGATGCACAATCCAGTCTAGAAGGCTGTCTCTAAAATTTTTCAATATATAAAAATCTTTTTGAGTTGAATTGAAAAAGAGTTGCCAATTTAAGCTGTTGTTAGTGGATATCAACCCTTCACATTTTACGCTTCTTAGTATAAACAAAAAACTGTGTAAAGCGGGTCAATAAATCATTACGAAAATTATACGAATTTGAGTAAACAGGCTGTCAGGTAATTGTTGCAGATCAGCGATCTCTAAATTTGAGGAATTCCTTACTGGAAAGTGTATCGAGTATTTGATAATAGATTAATATGCTTAAATGTTACTGGTATTGTTATTATACTTGAATTTATATACTTTACGTAATGGAAGAATTATCTCTTGCATTCGCTTTTTAGTGTAAAATTGTTTGTTGATTAATTAGTGTTGAGGAATAAATTCCTGGGTGATTTCTCAGTTAGTGTTAATTGGGTACCAGATTTTGGTTATTACATATCCAGGTGTTTGGTGCTTACAAAATTCTAACTGCATCTGATCAAAACGTGCCAACATCCGGTACTTAATTGCATGATTAAGGACTAACTTATGCTTAAACGTCTCATATCATATGCAACATTTTAAATACAGTACAGATACTCTGCTACTTCAAAATAAAATATATACAAAACAGACACCGCATGGCATCGCATGATTCAGGCATAATTTTTTCTTTTTTTCAAATACTCATTGGGCGATCCCCACATAAATAAAATAAAATAAAATAACAACACAATGGACATCTTACCAAATTTGGTCTGTTTTTTGGTCAGAGACGTTCGATCGGTGTGTTCACATCAGTAGACAACTTTAAGATTTGTGCAGATTAAGTGTGCACAAATTTTGATGTGAATCAAACGCTCTGACCGGACATTGGACCAAACTTGGACCAGTGCCCATGAGAACGCCCCCAACAAGAAAAATAAAATTATGTGAAAATGCCCAAGGATGATTCCGCAATCCGTTTAATTTGTTTGTTGTATAGAGAAAGTATTAGAAACTTATAATTCATACACATTTATCAATTATTTGCAAATCATGACACTGTTCTAGAATCAAAACAAAACATGCATTATAAAAGAAAAAAAAAACTAAAAGAGTAAATATAACATTTGATTTAAATGGAAACACCAATCCATTGAAAACATTTCATTTAATTTACACAATGTAATCCCAACAAATATTTTTATAATTAATGCACTGATACAGAAAACACAACACATTAAAACTTGAACATAAATAATAAGGGACACACATGCACACCCACACAAAAAAATAGTAGTCGAACATAATCCAAGGAAAGACTGAAAGCAGCATTTCAATCATCTATATCAGTAACAGTAACACGCCTAAGGATTTGAATCCAAGGAAATATGTTGAGTTTTTGGCATTGAACAACACGGAGTGTGGTAAGCTGTGGCATAGCTGTCGGTTTCACCTCCCAATTCTCCAAGTTCCTCAATTTCTCGAGTTCTAAGAACTGCAACTGTGGAAACCCATTTGCAGAGCAAACTATTTTCTTCCCTGTGTATGCTCCATCGTTTAAACTCAGAAATTTCAGTGCTTGTAGCCTTTCTAGCGTCGGCATGGGGTCTTCCTTCAAACCAGATTTGGATAGGGTGAGCTTTGTAAGATTTGGTGGAAATTTAATATTATCTATGAGAAGTTTTCTACAAATCCATTCTCCCTCTAATTTAATTGATTTGACCGTCTCGAGATATGGAAATGCCCTTATGTCAATAGCTTCTGACGGTATAATGTTGCCTATAATTTTCATCGAGATCAGATTATCGATGTGACTCAATAGGTTAGAAATAAATTTCCAATCTAGATTGTTCCAATTTGAAAATGCTAATTTTCTAAGGTGCATCAGGAAGTGGGGAAACTTTTTTAGCCACGACTCATGAGGTGCAACTGTTTTCAGGGTATGTAGGTTGTCTATATGTTTTTCAGAGGATGGGCCTTTAATTAGGGGGCTTGGATTCACATAAACATGGCGAAGTGTTTTGATATTCCATAGAGATTCAGGTAGGGTATCTATCCATGTATATCTAACATCCAACGTTTGAAGATTTTCCATGTCTCCTATATTTTCAGGAAGCTCAGATATGTTACTACCCCTCAAGCTCAGATACCGTAGGTAAATCATATCCGGTAATGTTGTTACTGGGATTGTAGAGTTCCTCAGTGCCAACACTTTGAGGAGCATGGCACTTCCAAGAACAATTCTATCACAATTAAAAGCTAAAAAAGAACGTATATGATTCACCTCCGTCTATTGGTTCTCATTGTCTTGGTAGATTGATAATCGGAACTGGTATTCAATTTCTTTCTGATTTGGATTGACAACCGAAAACCCTTCCATGGATGATTGTCGGATGGCAAATTCATGAATAGATCGAGGCAATCGACAACTTTTTATTGTGCCAGAGGTTGATCTCTTGGAAACAAAAACCAACGACCTGCACGCAATAAGGAAAATAATTAAACATCAAATAGATTTTCATAAAAGAACAAAATTTCTCAATTTACATAAAAAAAATAATGCTTTTATTATCAAGTAGACCAAAGATAATTATCTACTCTTATCGTAATAAAACAGAGAAATTTAATTTTTATTGATGACATCTTTTTAGGAAACCGCAACCTAATGTTTGAAATAGCAACCATCCTATTACTAATTTTAATTATAATTAAGACTGAATCTTAATTTTCTGAAATATTGAGATTACCTTTGAACAAGTTCGTCGAGGTACTTATTTGCAGTTGACTCTAGAGACGTCTGTTTATCCTCTTCTTCTACAAATTCTTCAGCAATCCACATCTGAGTTAGAGAGGTTGCTGGAATCTCGAAACCAATAGGGTAACATGCAAAATAAAGAAAACACGACTGAAGATAGTAAGGTAAATCATTATAGCAGTAGGTAAAAATTTGCCCCATATGATCATCGGTTGTAATCTTCTTTTCAGGCCCTGTGATCTTGTCTAGATCATTTTTCACCATGTTCCAAATGTTGTTGGCCTTTGGTTTGAGCGAAAGGAGCCCCCCTATAAGGAGAAGTGTCACACCCCGCGGCCCCACGAGGCGCGACAGGTGCCTCCTGCCGTAGACATACGGTTGCCCGTATGCCTACAAGGCAAGTACGATATAATAGAAAGTAAAACACACCAACAAAACAAACAAATAACTAAGAAAAACAGTTCATAAATCCCAACTGGTCAGGTAATATCATACAAAATCCGTATCTCGATGGATACGTATCACCAAATGACATAGAGAACACATATATATATATACAATCAAAACATAAATCTATACATGTCTCTAGTCACAATACCAGACAGCTAAGCAGCGGTGAAAACCAGGCCTACCGACCTCGTGTCTCTCTCGGATCCGCCGAACCGGTACCTGAAAAATTAACCCAAAAGAGGGGATGAGAATTGAATTCTCAGTGCGATAATTTGCCACATATCGTCCCTGGACTTGCAATCAAAGATTATATTCAAAACGTAAACACAAATAAAGCTCAAATCAGTTTATAATCATATATAAACATCAATACACAAACCTGACAACATTTATTCAAATGAAATCAAAATTCAGGAATTGCCAAGATGAAATTCAAGCACACAATATTTGGTTTAACTCGATTTCAGAATATCTGGTAGTAACTACAGATGTTCCACCAAACTGGACCCCAATTCGTTCCCACTCATCTGTAGGGTTACAGACACCTACAGACGGCTGTACCAGGTAAAACCTTTTCTCATGACACTCATCTGTAATTACAGGCTTAACTGTTTAATTAAAAGTCTGGTTCTAATTCATATCCGGAAAATCCATATAAATCCAATTGACCATCCAAACGCAATACCCCCTGGGTAATGCCATCCGATACACAGTCACCACATCCAAAAATCATAGTACAAAGTCACTTACCCTTCGTCCCAACCGGTACTGGGAACTGCCGAAGGCCAGACGATCTAAAGCTTTAGAACACTGAGCGTCACAGTCCGTGCACAGACTTGACAAATCCGGATTCACCCCCTGGGTGACGTCATCACGGTGGATGACCATAATACCATATCCACCAACCGATGGTGATATAAAGCACGGTGACTTTAATTCCAAAATCAGATCATTCAGATCAACACAAATAATAACCATACCAGCATGTAAATCAATCAGATTTAAACAATTCGAGTTTCACTTTATTTGGGCAATGCAATGCATATGAATCGAAACACAGTTTAATTACATGAATCAAAACACAGTTTAATTTCTGAATATAAAATATCAAACAAGTCCAGAAACCCCGCACCTGAGTAATAGCACGCTCGACTAAGGCTCAGGCGTCTCGAACGATCCAGAAATCCTTTGCCTCGTATGATTACCACCTATTTTATACGTTAAATGCGATTAACGCGTTCGATTAACATCCGATAATTAATACCATTACCAAACCCTAATTCGAATTCCAATTCAATCGGTGGTTCTGAATAAACAACAGGAACCGATATGTTTTACGAAGTTATAACTCGATTAATTCCAACAATTTCCAGAGTTTCACATGAAACTATCATAATTCCTTTCCATTTCAATCCAACCCCAAAACCCTAGTTCAATTCCAAATTCCACAAGCAAATCAATTCGATTATCGAGTTATAACGTTTCAAATAAAATTCGAATTCGAATTTCACCAAAATATAACAAATCAATTGAATTAGGGTTTCCAAGAGAAAAGGAAGATAAATCATATCAATTATCACAAATTAACAACTAATCGAGCTAGAACTCGATTACGAAACCCTAATCACAAGTTTCAACCGAAATCATGACAAATCGAATAAATCGAATAAATTAGGATTTTCAAGAAATTACCAAGGGAGAAATATATACCAAATTGAAGCTTTCTAATCGATCAAGGATCGTCAATTCAGCTCGACTCTCGATTTTCCGGTCAGTCCGATCAGATTCCGCGCTCAATTTCTCTCTCTCTCTCTTTCCCTTTTCTTGGTTCGGCCACTCTAACCCTTACGCAAATTTTCTTTCAATTAACTTCGGTGGAATGAATGAAGAAGAAAGGTAATGGATTAATAAATGGAAATTTTGCACATATACCCCTCCACCTTTTAATATTTACCAAACTTGAAAATATTTATTACAAATAGGCCCTTGTGTAAATATTTTATTTATAAAAAAGATGAAAGAGAAAGAGAGAAGATGTTTAGTTTATCCATTTTGCAAATAAATCCCTCAAAATAACAAGAATAACAGAAATACAGACCCCAGTGCGGACCAACCATCCGCACTGCGGATCCATCCATCCGCATTCATTACGCAATAACAAACACACCCCAGTGTGGATCAATCATCCGCACTGCGGATCCGTCCAGCCGCACTCACAGCGCAAATAGCAAACACACATCCCAGTGCGGACCGATCATCCGCACTGCGGATCCGTCCAGCCGCACTCACGGCGCAGAAAAATGTCCGAGCCTAGTGCGGACGCACTGAGCTCAGTGCGGATGATCCCCATCCGCATCCAGTACTTAGCGAAAATTCGTCAACTTCAGAAGAGTACAGAACTCACCCGCACTGCGTGTGCCCATCCGCACCACCATCCGCACCCAGTGAAAATCACAGGAATTCGTTAAGGAAAATTGTCCCAGTGCGGGTGAAGCCACCCGCAGTGCGGGTCATCCATCCGCACTGGACCATTTTTCTATATTTATTATTCGATTCTTAACGCCTTAATTCAATCAGTCAGTATAAATATTTATTATGTCACATTTCTCCCCCCCTTAAAATGAAGTTCAGTCCGCTGAACTTGATTTCGTACCTTAATTGTCGAATAACTCCGGATACTTTTCTCGGATGCTCTCTTCGAGCTCCCACGTCGCTTCCTTATCGGAATGGCGTCCCCATTTTACCAACACGAGCCGAATCACTTTGCTTCGTAGCCGTTGCTCTTTTCGATCCAATATCTGCATTGGTTCTTCCTGATATGTCAGATCATCTTGTACGTGTAAACCCGAGTGATCAATACAATGCGACGGATCTCGCACATATCTGCGTAACTGTGATACATGGAATATCGGATGAACCCGGTCCAACGCTGGTGGTAGTGCAAGCTCGTATGCAACCGGTCCAACTCGTCGCAAAATCTGGAACGGCCCAATATATCGAGGACTTAGCTTGCCCGAAACACCAAATCGATGCACGCCTCTGACAGGCGAAACTCGAAGCCATACGTGATCACTTTCTTGAAATTCCAACGGTCTTCGGTGAACATCCGCATATTTCTTTTGCCTTTCTTGAGCCGACTTGAGCCGACTCAGAACCATTTTCGTTTTCTCAGCAATTTCTTCTAACATTTGCGGCCCTGTAGGTGGATAGGTACCCGCTGGTCCCCACCACAATGGAGTACGGCACTGCTGCCCTGTCAGCGCCTCTTGCGGTGACATACCAATCCTCGAATGATAACTGTTGTTATACGCAAACTCCACCAGATATAAATGATCAACCCACGAACCTTGTAAACTTAGCGCACAGGAGCGTAACATGTCTTCCAGCGTCTGAATAGTGCGCTCAGACTGACCGTCAGTCTGAGGATGGTGCGCGGTGCTAAATCTCAACTTGGTACCCATTGTTTCTTGAAAACTCTCCCAGAAATGAGAAGTGAACCGAGGATCTCGGTCAGAAATAATATTGCGCGAGCAACCATGGTACTTAAACTGATATTTCAGAAACAATTCCGCCAATTCTGGCCCAGATGTCTCAATTCGAAGCGGAATGAAATGCGCTATCTTTGTTAATCGATCCACAATCACCCAAACTGTATTATACCTTCCGACAGTTCTCGGAAATCCACTTACGAAATCCATCGTGATTGATTCAAATTTCCTTGTAGGTATTTCCAGCGGTCTTAGCAATCCTGCTTTTCTCTGCCGATCCGCTTTAACTTGCTGACATATTTGACACTTTTCAACGTACCTTTGTACTTCCTTTTTCATCTTTGGCCACCAAAAATACCTCTTTAGATCTTGATACATTTTCACCTCTCCCGGATGGATAGCGTATCCCGAATTGTGCGCCTCTGACAAAATCAGATCTTTCAGTTCCGAATTACTTGGTACACAAATGCGGTCGTGAAACCGCAAGATGCCATCTTCTTGAACTTGAAACGGTGAATCTGCATTTGACTCATAGTGCAGTTTGAATTTCTGACATCTCGGATCAGTCTGTTGCTCTGCACGAATTTGCTCGTGTAATTCCGATCGGATTTCAACCGCTGCTAGCACAACCGACGCAATTGCAGTTGCGCTAGTCCCAACCTCACTTCTATTATATTTAGATGCAACTCCCAACGCTAATTCGCGTGACGCGCCAACATGTATTTCCATTCTGCGCATTTCCTCGAGAAGATGAGTTTCACTTGTAATCACCGACGCCAGGTTTACCTGACTCTTTCTGCTCAATGCATCTGCTACACTGTTCGCTTTTCCTGCATGATACTGGATATCCAAGTCATAGTCTTTCATCAATTCTAACCACCGCCTTTGTCTCAAATTTAACTCCCTTTGCGTGAAGATGTATTTCAGACTTTGATGATCAGTATAGATTCGGCATTTCACGCCATACAAGTAATGCCGCCAAATCTTCAGCGCAAATATCACCGCCGCTAACTCCAAATCATGCATCGGGTAGTTTTGCTCGTGCGGTCGCAATTGCCGAGATGCGTAGGCAATTACATGATCATCTTGCATCAATACGCAACCCAAACCCAATCGAGATGCATCGGTGTAAACCGTGTACTCTTTATCAGCAGTCGGCATAGCAAGGATTGGCGCGGATACCAGCCGACTCTTCAATTCCTCAAAACTTTTATCTTGCGCAGTACCCCAATCAAATTTCACGCCTTTGTGCAACAATTTTGTAAGTGGCGCGGCTAACTGCGAAAATCCGAGTACAAATCTCCTGTAGTACCCGGCTAACCCCAGAAAGCTGCGAATTTCAGTAACTGTCTCTGGCCTTTTCCAATCTGTCACAGCTCGAATCTTTTCGGAATCCACCGCTAACCCTTTTCCAGAAACTACATGCCCCAAAAATGTAACTTCCTCCAACCAAAATTCACATTTCGACAACTTTGCGAATAACTGATGTTCACGCAATCTTTGCAACACAATTCTAAGATGTACCTCATGTTCTTCTCGCGAACGCGAATACACCAGTATATCATCAATGAACACCACAACTGTAGAATTCAACAGATCGTGAAACACACGGTGCATCAAGTCCATGAACGCTGCCGGTGCGTTCGTCAGCCCAAACGGCATAACCAGGTATTCATAATGCCCGTACCTTGTACGGAACGCTGTCTTATCCACATCGCTCGGCCGTATTCTCAGCTGGTGATACCCTGTTCTCAGATCAATCTTTGAATATATTGAAGATCCCTGTAACTGGTCAAACAGATCGTCAATCCGAGGTAACGGATATTTATTCTTCACAGTTACCTTGTTCAGCTCGCGGTAATCAATGCATAACCGCAATGTTCCATCTTTCTTCTTGACAAACAACACTGGAGCGCCCCATGGCGACGTGCTAGGTCTGATAAATCCACTCTCCCCTTGACCTCGACATTTGCCCACTCTGAGCATCCTTCTGTTTTACATTTCTCTCGGTCAGTTGCTCTTTCCTCCGCTTACCATGCATCTCTATCTGTTCTGCATGATCCATCATAGATTGCAACTCCGTAGCAGTCGGAGTATCAACAATCATCGAGATATTTCCATCCAAACCATCCAAGTAATGCCTGTGATACCTTGCCGCGTCATTCTGAATGTCTGATGCATAATGCGACAACGCCAGAAACTCACTATTGTAATCCCCCACCGGACGCCCATTTTGCCTCAATTCCAGAAACTTTCTCCGCAACGCTTCACGTTGAATATTGCTCAGAAACCTCCGGTTGAACTGCTGTTCAAACCATTCCCACGGAATTCTCGCTTCCTCCCCGACATAACTGCGTCGGGCCCCGTCCCACCAGAACCTTGCGTCACCCTCCAGTTGCTGCTCAGTTACCTCTACTTTGTCATCCTCAGGTGCGCGGCATAAATTCAGCTTTGCATTTATCTGCGCCAGCCATTCCTCGGCTACCGCATACCCGCCAGTTCCATCATAGCGCGGCGGATTCAAGCGCAGAAACGAGTCATACAGCCTTCTGAACTCTTCGGGTGCACCACCGCGAACCACCGGTGCTGCATCCCGCATCTCTGCTTGGCGACCTCTCTCGTAGGCCGCAATCAGCCGGTCATCTATGTCCCGGTCTCTACCTGGCGCTCCTCCAGCGCCACCAGCTCCCTCAGCACCAGCTGGACCAGCCCCAGCCTGATCAGCAGCCGGCTCGATAATCAATTCCTGATTCCTCCGAGGTCTACCTCTACCTCGGTGTGGTGTTTCCATTTTCTGAATAAGCAAAGTTAGTTTATAATATTCGATATATCATACGAAATTCGTATAGTCGCGACGACCCCATTAATACGTATACCACTCTCGTATCCAAACAAGTCTGGTTTAGGTTCTAAACCATGCTCTGATACCACCAAAGGAGACCTGTCACACCCCGCGGCCCCACGAGGCGCGACAGGTGCCTCCTGCCGTAGACATACGGTTGCCCGTATGCCTACAAGGCAAGTACGATATAATAGAAAGTAAAACACACCAACAAAACAAACAAATAACTAAGAAAAACAGTTCATAAATCCCAACTGGTCAGGTAATATCATACAAAATCCGTATCTCGATGGATACGTATCACCAAATGACATAGAGAACACATATATATATATACAATCAAAACATAAATCTATACATGTCTCTAGTCACAATACCAGACAGCTAAGCAGCGGTGAAAACCAGGCCTACCGACCTCGTGTCTCTCTCGGATCCGCCGAACCGGTACCTGAAAAATTAACCCAAAAGAGGGGATGAGAATTGAATTCTCAGTGCGATAATTTGCCACATATCGTCCCTGGACTTGCAATCAAAGATTATATTCAAAACGTAAACACAAATAAAGCTCAAATCAGTTTATAATCATATATAAACATCAATACACAAACCTGACAACATTTATTCAAATGAAATCAAAATTCAGGAATTGCCAAGATGAAATTCAAGCACACAATATTTGGTTTAACTCGATTTCAGAATATCTGGTAGTAACTACAGATGTTCCACCAAACTGGACCCCAATTCGTTCCCACTCATCTGTAGGGTTACAGACACCTACAGACGGCTGTACCAGGTAAAACCTTTTCTCATGACACTCATCTGTAATTACAGGCTTAACTGTTTAATTAAAAGTCTGGTTCTAATTCATATCCGGAAAATCCATATAAATCCAATTGACCATCCAAACGCAATACCCCCTGGGTAATGCCATCCGATACACAGTCACCACATCCAAAAATCATAGTACAAAGTCACTTACCCTTCGTCCCAACCGGTACTGGGAACTGCCGAAGGCCAGACGATCTAAAGCTTTAGAACACTGAGCGTCACAGTCCGTGCACAGACTTGACAAATCCGGATTCACCCCCTGGGTGACGTCATCACGGTGGATGACCATAATACCATATCCACCAACCGATGGTGATATAAAGCACGGTGACTTTAATTCCAAAATCAGATCATTCAGATCAACACAAATAAT
Source organism: Carex sylvatica (assembly GCA_964058845.1). Classification (NCBI taxonomy): domain Eukaryota; kingdom Viridiplantae; phylum Streptophyta; class Magnoliopsida; order Poales; family Cyperaceae; genus Carex; species Carex sylvatica. The sequence goes on from CAXKVR010000159.1 coordinate 147,341, forward strand.
AACCATACCAGCATGTAAATCAATCAGATTTAAACAATTCGAGTTTCACTTTATTTGGGCAATGCAATGCATATGAATCGAAACACAGTTTAATTACATGAATCAAAACACAGTTTAATTTCTGAATATAAAATATCAAACAAGTCCAGAAACCCCGCACCTGAGTAATAGCACGCTCGACTAAGGCTCAGGCGTCTCGAACGATCCAGAAATCCTTTGCCTCGTATGATTACCACCTATTTTATACGTTAAATGCGATTAACGCGTTCGATTAACATCCGATAATTAATACCATTACCAAACCCTAATTCGAATTCCAATTCAATCGGTGGTTCTGAATAAACAACAGGAACCGATATGTTTTACGAAGTTATAACTCGATTAATTCCAACAATTTCCAGAGTTTCACATGAAACTATCATAATTCCTTTCCATTTCAATCCAACCCCAAAACCCTAGTTCAATTCCAAATTCCACAAGCAAATCAATTCGATTATCGAGTTATAACGTTTCAAATAAAATTCGAATTCGAATTTCACCAAAATATAACAAATCAATTGAATTAGGGTTTCCAAGAGAAAAGGAAGATAAATCATATCAATTATCACAAATTAACAACTAATCGAGCTAGAACTCGATTACGAAACCCTAATCACAAGTTTCAACCGAAATCATGACAAATCGAATAAATCGAATAAATTAGGATTTTCAAGAAATTACCAAGGGAGAAATATATACCAAATTGAAGCTTTCTAATCGATCAAGGATCGTCAATTCAGCTCGACTCTCGATTTTCCGGTCAGTCCGATCAGATTCCGCGCTCAATTTCTCTCTCTCTCTCTTTCCCTTTTCTTGGTTCGGCCACTCTAACCCTTACGCAAATTTTCTTTCAATTAACTTCGGTGGAATGAATGAAGAAGAAAGGTAATGGATTAATAAATGGAAATTTTGCACATATACCCCTCCACCTTTTAATATTTACCAAACTTGAAAATATTTATTACAAATAGGCCCTTGTGTAAATATTTTATTTATAAAAAAGATGAAAGAGAAAGAGAGAAGATGTTTAGTTTATCCATTTTGCAAATAAATCCCTCAAAATAACAAGAATAACAGAAATACAGACCCCAGTGCGGACCAACCATCCGCACTGCGGATCCATCCATCCGCATTCATTACGCAATAACAAACACACCCCAGTGCGGATCAATCATCCGCACTGCGGATCCGTCCAGCCGCACTCACAGCGCAAATAGCAAACACACATCCCAGTGCGGACCGATCATCCGCACTGCGGATCCGTCCAGCCGCACTCACGGCGCAGAAAAATGTCCGAGCCTAGTGCGGACGCACTGAGCTCAGTGCGGATGATCCCCATCCGCATCCAGTACTTAGCGAAAATTCGTCAACTTCAGAAGAGTACAGAACTCACCCGCACTGCGTGTGCCCATCCGCACCACCATCCGCACCCAGTGAAAATCACAGGAATTCGTTAAGGAAAATTGTCCCAGTGCGGGTGAAGCCACCCGCAGTGCGGGTCATCCATCCGCACTGGACCATTTTTCTATATTTATTATTCGATTCTTAACGCCTTAATTCAATCAGTCAGTATAAATATTTATTATGTCACAAGAAGAGCCAAAGTTTGTTCTTCACATGCCTCAAAAATATAACCCGGGAGACTTCCCAGTTCCATTTCTAAGTTGTAAAAGAACATGCGTCTTTCATGATCATTCTGCATGTTAAAAAGATCTGGAAAAGCTTTCTTATAGAAGAGTGCTGAACTCTCCTCGATATTCAGTGTTATGCCATTTGAAATATCCGCTTCCTCAAGAAGCATGTTTTCAATGCGTTTAACTTTATTATTCTGTAATAATGTATCCTTCTCGTTGAGCCAGTTTTCAATCATTTCTAAATCGAGCAGAATTATTGGGGCATCCATCAGGTCTCTGACTTTGTCCATCAAATCTCTGATTAAATTTTTGATTTTCTCCCTATATTCTTTCGCCAAATCATTCTGGGAGCTGGAGGACTCCTTTCTAGCTTGTCCAACAAACTCTCCTATTAACTTTCCAACTTTTGGGGTTCTTTCTCGCACAATCATAATTATATCATACTGTTTGTCCACAGTGAGATCCTTGAAATATCTGCTCTTCATGAATTCCCGAAGTCCCCGTAGATTTTTGGATGGCAAATCAAATAGTTTTCCCATGTCTGATAGCATATCAGACATGTAAAGTAAGGCATCCATCTCTATTTCTAAATCGAGCAGAAGTACCATTGGGGAATCCATCGGGTCTCTGACTTTGTCCATCAAATCTCCGATTAAATATTCGATTTTATCCCTATCTTTTTTCGCCAAATCATTCTGGGAGCTGGAGGACTCCATTCTAGCTCGTCCAACAAACTCAACTATTAACTTTCCAACTTTTTGGGCTGTTTCTCGCACAACCATAATTATATACTGTTGTTTATCCACAGTGAGATCCTTGAAATCTCTACTCTTCATGAATTCCCGAAGTCCCCGTAGATTGTTGGATGGCAAATCAAATAGTTTTCCCGTGTCTGATATCATACCAGACATGCAAAGTATGGCATCCATCTCTCTTTCTACTTTCTCAAAATCAACCAAAAATAATTTCCTCCCTCTCTCTTGCTATCCTTGTTTGGTTAACTAAAACAGTACACCATCAAATCTAATTCAACTGCATGCTCCACCCAGCAATTGCAAATCTGCAATGCAAAATAAAACATTAAATAAAAAGCACTATAAATACACCGTATATACAAATTTCCATGTTATTTATAAGTTTCTTATATACAAATTTCATGCATATTACTTTCTCATTAAATGTATCTAATTAAATACAGAGATTAACTGAGAAATTTTAACAAAATTGGTAGTTATGAATCAAAATTTATATAATACTTGCACAAATAATTATTAGAGAAATTTTCGGAAGGCTAGGATTTATCAATTTTTATTCAAACAAAAGCTACAGGAATGTATTTAAAACAATTTAATGGTTATAAGATTTTTTGTAGAATTATGGACACAATTAAAATGATAACATCATCAAAACTAACACTTGTGCCCCTAATAATATCTAAACCATGTAAAAATTATTATCATGGAATTTTGACTGCATTCAAAGAGTCATTTAAGCGTTTGACAGTTTTTGAGAATAATGCCCAATAATTGACATTCATAAATGCGCTCATGTACATATATCATTCAAAACAGCTATTCCATACTAATTTTTAGATTAAACTAAAAAATATGGATATTTAAAGAGTAGGTCAGGAGATATTTTTGGTAGTGTGTAAGCTTAGGAATAAACTACCTGAATGCCTCGCTTTGCTTCGACGGTGATAATTAGACTTGCGGTATGATCCTGATCTGAAATATCCAAATATATATTAGGCTTGCGGTTAAGAATCCAGTCTGCAACTTAAGATATACTAGATCTATATCATTATTTTTTAATAAATTATAATTTGTATAATAATTTAGTTATGTTAGAACTTTTGAAGCTACTGCCTAGCTAGCACTGAGACACTCTCTAGCTTGTTATAACTTAATTTCTCTCCTATATATTAAGAAACCAATTACATCTATTTACATATGTCTTTCAAAGATTAAGAGACAGTTTTTAGAAGTTATATGATAAAGGCTTATCAAAATAATTTTGTCTAAGGTTTTTTTAAATACATTTATATATATATATATAGCTTAGTTAGTTATGGACATACGTAGATCTTATACATATCGCTCTAAACTCTTATTAATTATTATTAATAAGTTTTAATATATTTTTAATAAACTAGACACCTAAATCAAAAAAATTTCAAGTATAAAATATAATGTCACATATCAAATTTGTCAATTAAAAAATAATCTAATAATAAACTAAAGAACAATATTTTTCTTGTTTTTCCAAAAATTATCACTTTTACAAACGAACTTGTTCTATGTAGTATACTTTACTCAAATCTCAATCTCCCATATTAATTTTTGGGCGCAACACTTAGTATAATAATGCATGGTTGATTATCCACAGACCAATACACTATATAGACAAATTTTTATGTCATGCTTGTTACTTAGTTTCTCATAAACAACCATATCGTCAAATTGTCACGTGATAAATGTTACTGTCTCATTAAATGTACCTAATTAAATACTAAGATTAACAAAATTGGTAGTTATGCATCATATTTTATCTAAGAGTTACAAAAATAATTATTAGAGAAATTGCAGAAGTATGTATCACTTCTTTTGCAAACAAAAGCTATGGGAAAGGATTTAAAACAAATTACATGCCTATTAGATTTTTCGTTTAATTCTAGAAACATTTAAAATGTTGAAATCGTCAAAAACTGTCACTTTATCTTAAAAAAATATTTAAAACATGTACAAATTGTTATTAATGCAATTTTCAAAGGTCGATTATTGATAGTTTTTCAGATGATCACCATGTAATTGTCATTTTTAAAAAATCTCCTCTACATCATTCTAAGCCGCGATACTGTACTAATTTTCAGATAAAACTAAAACATGGTTCTCTTTGCTTGGGCCTAAGTTTGTAATATATGATACCGTACTAATTTTGGTAGGGTCTAAGTTTAGAAATAAAGTGGCAGAATGTGCCTCGCTTTGCTTGGGCAATGATAATTGAGATAATGTGTAAAAAGAAATCATAGTGCATAATATACAAAAAAAAAAAGTAAAGGAAATACAAGCAGATGATTAGCAAAAATAAAACATGGTTCATGTGATACCATATATATATTTTTTTTGGTAATATATCAGCTTCAAGTAAAATTCACGATAAAATTTGATGTCCTGGTGTCTAACTACAAAGTTATTGAAAAATTAATACTATATATCAGGATTAACAAATTAATTGTAATTATATAAATTGAGCTTGCACATTATATTAGAATATAATTTTGTAAAATAAAAAAAGAGGAGAGAGATACCTCGACAAGTGTAGAAAGAATAAGGCACAAAATGCAGATATGTGCGCAGAAATCTTTTCGTGGTTTCTATTGTTAAGAACATTTGAAGTAAACAACAACTGGATAACATACATATTATTATTCAAGTAGTTATAAAAAAAACAGTGATATATATACCTCTATTTATATAAATACATGCAGGCCAGGAGAAGCTCAAGCACAAACTTAAAATCAAAGGTTTATGGTGGGCGGCTTTCTTACTAAACTGGCAAACGAGAGGAAATTTGATATTAGATTCCAACTTTTTTAGAAAAATCTGTTAAACCACATAAACCCTAAAATCATGATTGAGCCTAACATTATAACCCACGGCACCTTTATAGATGGGTTGTGCAAGAAAGGTGAAGTTGAGACTGACACTGGATTTTGAGATGTCATTGGATTTTCTAGAACCCATGATTTCAAGGGACATGACCCTAAAGGCTACGAGTCTAATGTCGTATCCTATAGCAGTGATACCATACTAATTTTCAGATAAAACTAAAACATAGTTCGCTTTGCTTGGGCCTAAGTTTGTAATATATGATACCGTACAAATTTTGGTAGGGTCTAAGTTTAGAAATAAAGTGGCAGAATGCCTCGCTTTGCTTGGGCAGTAGTGATAATTGAGATAATGTGTAAAAAGAAATCATAGTGCATACTATACAAAAAGTAAAGGAAATACCAGCATATGGTCAGCAAAAATAAAATATGGTTCATATAATACCATTTTTTTTGTTATTTATCAGCTTCTAGTAAAATTCACAATAAAATTTGAGATCCTGGTGTCTAACTACAAAGCTATTGAAAAAATAATACTATATATCAGGATTAACAAATTAATTGTAATTATATAAATTGAGCTTGCACATCATATTAGAATATAATTTTGTGAAATAAAACGAAGAGGAAAGGGATACCTCGACACGTGTAGAAAGAATAAGGCACAGAATGCAGATATATATGTGACCAGAAATCTTTCCTAGTTTCTATTGTTAAAAACAATTGAATTAGTAAAACAACAACTGGATAACATACATATTATTATTCAAGTAGTTACAAAAAAAAATAGTAATATACCTTTATGTAGATAAATAAATGTAGGGAGAGTCTCAAGCACAAACTTAAAATCAGAGGTTTATAGTTGGCGACTTTCTTACTAAACAGGCAAACGAGGAGAAATTTGATATTAGATTCCAAAAATTTTAGCAAAATCAGTTATACCCTAAACCTTGATTGAGCCTAACATTATAACCTACGGCACTTTTATAGATGAGTTGTGTTAAAGTTTTGGAGATTCAAAGAGTTTAAAGAGTGAACTCTTCATCAAAGTGAGATACTTTGAATATTGTCAAAGTTTAGTAAAAAATAAAGACCAAGTCTTTGCTTTTTGTATGTTCCCCACATGATGATATATACTAACGCTTGGGCCTTTTGTTCTCTTAATATTCTTAGTAAAATTGCTTTACCAAGCCCTTTATACTTCCGTTTCTAGTTTTTTATATAGCTGATATGCCATCGTTCCATATAATACATTTTTTCTTTTGCAAAATTACTCCTAACTAACTAGATATAAAATATTTATTTGAACAAAAGAGAAAAAAAATAATCATTTACATGAAATTAGTCATCTCTAACTCACTAGAAAAAGGTGACACCGGGTTATATTCTAAATTTTCAAAGTCCAAACAATCGATCCAAACCGTTCAACATGATGGATATATTAAAATGTGCTTGTTGATCAAATTTTACATTTCTAAAATTTTCTTACTATTTATTAAGATGAGTACAAAAATTCAATGGTCTGAAATCAATGATTTTGTAAAATGCTTAATAAATAGTAAAAAAATTCAAAAAAATATAAAATTTGATCTGCAAGCACATTTTATTATATCCATCAAGTTAAACGGATTGGATCGACTATCTGGACATTGAAAACTTTGAAAATGTAGAGTATAATTCGGTGTCACCAAAAAATGGTGTAAGTCCCTATATATATATATAGGGATAGATCATTTCTCCCAAACAGAAAATGTGTTGATTGACAGGGATGTATCTCGTACACTAATTTTCTAATTAAACTTAAAATACGGAGATTCAAAGAGTGTACAGTAAGATACATTGGATAGGGTCTAATCTTAGATTAGGAATAAAGAAAGACAAACATGAGAAATTGAGGGGATATATGTGTAATAGTTAGAAAGCAATTATTCTCTTGCCCTATGCTGGAAAGCAACTCATAGCTGGTAAAATATTTTATATACATATATACATATATACATATAATAAATTGAACACCTACATTATATTTATGAATATAAATTGAGTTTGCACATCATATTTCATAATATAATTTTGTGAAATAAAAAAAGATTAGAGGATACCTCGACACGCGTAGAAAGGGAAAGGCACAAAATGCAGATATGTCAGAAGAAATCTTATCCTAGGTTCCTGTTATGGAGATCAATTTAATTAATCAACAACAACTGTATAACATATGTATTATCAGTCAAGTAATTAAAAAAAAATAGTAATATACCTTTGTGCAGATAAAGACAGGGAGAGGCTCAAGTACTCAACTGAAAATCAAAGGTTTACTAGTGACGACTTTCGTACTAGATTGGCAAAGGAGAGGAAATTCGGCATTAGATTCCAAATTTTGTAGCAAAATAAAAAAAAAATAATAATAAAGCCTAAAATCAGGATTGAGCCTAATATCATGACTTACATCATCTTTATAGATAGGCTGTGTAAGAAAGGTGAAGTTGAGAAGACAATGGATTTTGTAGATATCAATGGTCAGCTGCCTAACGTAACTATACATGGGCAATGGAAGAAAGGTTTACCTCAACAGGCATTGGATTTTCAAGAAGTCATTATTTTCAAGGGACAGGAGCCTAATTAAAGGGTATGAGACTAATATGGTGTCCTATAACTCTCTTATACTTGGCTTGTGCAAGACAGGTTAAATTTCCTGACCTAACAAGCCTAGGTCACGATAAATTGAGCATGTACATCTGATTTAAGAATATAGTTTGAAAAACCTAGAGAGAGGTGACAGGAGCCACTTACCCGGTACTGTTGCTCTTTGTAGACAGGAGGTTCGTTCTGATGCACTCGACAGGAGAAGAGAAAGGAAGAAGAGGGTAACAAAGGGAATGGGGAGGAAGTATATATATAGGGGTAGATTGACACAGTTTTTTAGCAAAGTGATGAGATACTTTGGATGAGGTTTAAATTTAGAAATAAAGGAAGACTAACACATGAGGAATTGAGGATAGTAACAGCTGGAAAACACTTATTCTCTTATCCTTTGTTGGTAGCAATTTTGCTAGTCCTTTGCAAAACGTACATGGTGACAGATTTGCTGGCTTTGAAGTAAATACAAACATGATAGCAATTTTGTCATTATCTTCATGAATAAAGCAAATACAGACAAATATTCAGTCCATACAAAACAACAATTATGCATGCTATAATATATAATTAAAACGATATAACGAAAAGAAATAACTAACATCTCGATCATCTGCATTTGAGCCCAATTGAAATTGTTACACATATAACAGGAGTAACATATATAATTATATAACAATTAATTCAACGGATCCAGATTGGAATTTCTGCATCTTATGGTCTTAAACAACTCCTAATTGAGCCCGATTAGTATAAGTTATTAATGAAAATTTCAATATATGTAACAATATAATTTTAACAAAAATAATATGTACATTATTCATAGTATAAATAAGAAAACTCCAGACCCAAAAGCAATTATAATCTATAACATCTACTAATTAATTATATCAATAATTATAACAAATTTTAATTATTTTGATGCAGAAATTACACAGTTTGATGTGGCAACATTGATCCGATTCATTCTATTTTTTAAAGAAAAAGTTTTTTTTTTTTTTCAAAGGTTTTATTTTTTAATATCTAAATAAAAAAATTTGTATTTAATCCTGACACGTCATCACGCATTTTTTTCATCTCTCGTTTTTCTTTCACTTATTGGGCTACAGTCGGAACAGGTAACCTTTTCTTTTTCTTTTTCTCTGTCTGAAATCTCAAAGAATTCGATAGATCTTAATTTTTTTGTAATATGTCTCGACTACCTTTATCTTTTCCCGATGCACAACTAACTTGGTGCTTATAAGATCAATTGTCATGAATCATGATTGATTGGTAATTAAATTGCATGGTCATGATTGGTTGCAATGTGTCCATTTAAAAACAAGACTATATATAGAGGTTGGCTTTTACCCGCCCGGGTCGGACCCGACCCGTACCCGCCCGTGCCCGTTACCCGGGTTACCCGTGCCCGAGCCCGGGTATGGGTCGGGTAAACGGGTAGACGGGTACGGGTAAAAAACGGGTAGGGTACGATTTTTTGGTTCAAAACCCGACCAAACCCGGTCCGATTTAAGTCCGACCCGACCCGACCCGACCCGACCAACCCGACCCGGACCCGGACCCGACCCCGACCCGACCCGACCTGACCCGTACCCGACCCCGTACCCGACCCCGTACCCGACCCGTACCCGTTAAAAAATTCAAAAAAATTCAAAAAAATTCAAAAAAATTCAAAAAAATTCAAAAAAATTCAAAAAAATTCAAAAAAAATTCAAAAAAATTCAGAAAAAATTCAAAAAAATTCGAAAAAATTCAAATTTTTTTGAAATTTCGAATTTGCCGCCTAAAAAAAAAAAAAAAAAAAAAAAAACAGAAAAAACCAGAAAAAACCAGAAAAAAAAAAAAAAAAAAAAACCGGACCGGACCGGGTACCCGACCCGGACCGGGTACCATACCCGGACCGCCCTACCCGTGCCGGGTACCACGGGCATGGGTAAAACTCGGGTCGGGTACGGTTTTTGAAAATTATACCCGAGTATACCCGCCCCGAGATACCCGTTTACCCGACCTACCCGTACCCGACCAAACCCGTGGCCCGACCCCGGATAAACCCGGTCCGCCCGAGCCCGGCCCGAGTTTAAATCACTAACTATATATATGTAAAAATATGATAGAACATCTTTTTCAAAAAAGAAATTATATGTGATGGAACGTAGTCATAATTGGTTGCTATTTAAATTTAAGGAGGATTAAGTGATTACTTAATTTAACTCCTTTTATTTTTTACTTCATTTAGACATAAATTAATTTATTAAAAAAGTAAGATGTTGAAAAAGACTTATCTGATTTGTCATCGTTCCAAATAATATATTTTTTCCTTTGTAAAGGTGATAAAAATCACAGTGCAAAATTATGACAAGTTCACTTTCCCAATCTGGCAAATTGGACGAGAAGAACGAAGACGGTGTTTAATGGATACCCAAGTGATAGTTTCGGGAAAATTATTGGAGTACAACAGAGACTAGATGAGGCACTTTATGTTTTTGAAGAACAAGGCTAATAAACCTTTCTACCAGGAAAGAACACAGCAACATGATCAAGTAGTAGTGTGGAAAAAACGTGATGTGCCGTGCCGTGATCAAAATTATGAGGGATGGTCACGGCACGACTTAGTCACGGCACGCGAGTCACGCCGTGACTCGCGTGCCGTGACTAAGTCGTGCCGTGACCAAGTCGTGCCGTGATCAAGTCGTGCCGTGACCAAATCGGTGCTCCTAGTTTCTTACCTTGTCCCATTCCCTGCCGTGCCGTGTTTCGTGCCGTGTCGTGCCGTGACGAAGGTAATTTTCGTGCCGTGCCGTGCCGTGTCTTCTTTGCTAACAATTGGTCACAGCACGCGAATGGTCACGGCACGGAACACGCGAGGCACGGCACGTATCTGACATCCGTGCCGTGCCGGAACCGTACCATTCCGTGATGAAACCGGCTCCGGCGTGCCATTTTTCTCACTCTATCGAGTAGATAACTACAGTACCAAGCAACAGCATGGTTAAGATAACTTTTAATTCCTAGCTTTAATTTAATGTTTAGTATGTGTTTTACCTGATGTTTTTAGTTTACTATTTCTTCTTTCTAAGAATGTAATAGAACCAATTTAAATTGAATTAAAATAGGCCTACGGATTTCTCATAAAAAAAATAAAATAAAAAATAAGCAGAGTGCAAACTATATATAAGCATAGATCATCTCTCCCAAACCGAAAAGGTTGATTGACAGTGTTTTCACAATAATACTTAATAATTTGCCATTTATAAATAATCTTATCTACATCATTCGAAACAGCTAATGTATCCGGTACACTAATTTTCTGATTAAACTAAAACTACTGATATTCAAGGAGTGTGTGCAAAGTAAGATATATACTTTGGATAGTCTCTAAGATTAGCAATAAAGAAAGAACAACATGAGGAATTGAGAATACATATTTAACTATAGAAAGCAATTATTCTCTTGTCCTTTATTGGTAGCAATTTTACTTGACCTTTGCATGTTACTCCTAGCACTTTTAGACACTGGCTTGTTACAACTTCCTCTTTTACTAAGAAATCATCTACATCTATTACATCCGCCTTTCAAAAACTATGAGACAGTTTCTAAAACTTACAAAATGTTAATGATGTTTGGAGAAAATACTTAAGCTTTAGATATTGCATGAAATTAACTGAGGCTGAATTAATTAAAAACATGAATATATAATTAGATTTTTTATCATATTATTAAACTTTTTTCCAATAAATATATTTTCGCTCGTATATCATTTAAAAAACAACAATCTTTTGTGCAGACGCCATATTCTGACCAAAGAAGTACGAACAATTTCTGATTTGTTCTACCAGATATTGGTGCCGGTTTTTGAAGTTTAGAAAAGTAGATATTAACAAATTTTGGACCAAAGGTCCAGACCCAATTTCAGTTCAAACCATCCCGTTCCCCTTTCAAAAGAACAGCTCAAACTAATTTTCGGTCGATTTTAAAACTTTCTTCCATACGAATACTGCAATGACAGTATAATTTATATATTTGTTTTTCAGATTTCACTGAAATATATATAAATATATATTAAAATTAAATTATATTTAACATTTTCTTTAGCAGAATCATGCAGTAAATATTTTTTTCTCAAATACTAAAGATATGTACAATGAAAAATAATATAATATAATACTAAGTGAAATGTAAATTAATATCTGCATAAGAATGCGAAAAGTGTTATATTATTTTAAGATTTTTTGTAACGTCTCAGACATTGAACGCCATTTGTTGAAATACATCTGGATTCATGAGAAGAGAACAAAAATAATCAACCCTTTTTTTTATTCAAATATAATATTTAATTTGTTAAAAATAATTCAAGCCCATATATATATAAAACACTATGCGGGTCATAATGGCTTTTTGCTTTAACTAATTTCATCTTTTTTTTAGGTGATTTTTACTCTTTTTTACAAACTTGCGCTTATTTTGGAGAAGTGAACCACTTTTTTTTTTTGGAAAAAGGAACAAAGTTTAGTGACTTGGAGATGAATCATTTCACGGGGATTGTTCTTTCTTTTCTCTTTTGTTCAAATAAACATTTTCACTTAGTAGTAATCTTGCAAAAGAAAAAGATATTATTAAAAGCAGTGTATGTCCTTCATTGGAATGATAAATGCAATTGCCAAGATCATGATTCACTGGGTATTTCCATTATGAAGGCCTCTACAAAGAAAGAAAGAAAGAAAGAATGAAATGTGGGATTTGTTAGAAATGCTTCTTGCCCCTAATTACTTTGTTATCTATTCAATTATATATTATTCGCTGTCTACAACTACAAGTGATAAAGTTGCATTTATGAAAATTATGGACTGCGTGGATATATGACTGCATTTATGAAAGTTGCATTTATGAAAATTATTCGCTGTCTACAGCTACATTCTTATCGCCATCCATAATTGGAGGGTATGTGTATGTGCACGTGCATGACAAGAGGGAAAAAAAATTGCATTTAGATTCTAACCACTTGATCACAGTACTTGCCCACTTTCCTCAATGTCGCTCCCATGATCAAGAATTGTCATATGTTTCATTATAACTGTATATTATTCAAGTAACATGACAAATTAAAGTAAAGTAAATAAGAAAAATAATATGTACATTATTCATAGTATAAAAGTTTTTTATATTTTTTTTATTTTTTTCAGAAGTTTTAATTTATAATATTCTCTACAAAAATAATTATGTATAATTGATCATGACACGTCGTCACACATTTCTTTCATCCCTCATTTCTTTTTTTATCATCGCAAGTTTTGAAGACCCAGAAGATAACTTGTGGGGTTACAGTCGCGGGACAACTAACCTTTTTTTCTGTCTGAAATCGCAAAGAATTCGGTAGATCTTAACTTTTTTTTGTATTATGAGTCAAGTAATTTTATCATTTCCCTATGTACAACTTAATTGTTGCTTACAGATACAAAAAAGATTGTTCTAATTCGGCATGTTGGATTATTAGCCAGCTAGATTTTAATTTTGATTAATTATGTACTGTACGTAGTTTCTGAATATTTTGTAATCTGTATATGCAAAGTTTTTATTTATTTTGAATTAGGTGCCACTGGTATGGATGTGAATTCTTGTGACGAGTCAAGATTAATTGTCAACATGTTGAGTTAGATTGGTTTTAAAAAAATAGTGTGAAATTTTAAGTATTAACTTGATAATTTAGATTTTAATATGTATGATATTTAAACACTAACATAATATTTACTAATTTTTTGGTTCATTTGATATGTTTGGTTTATTTGGTTTTTAATTGTCAAAACTGAACATTAAATTGAAAATCAAACCATCACTACAATTTTCAAAATGAATAGACTTGAATTGAACAATGAAACCATTATATCTGAACAAAAATTAATTTGGTTTAAATAAAAAAAGTGAACCATTAATTGGGACACCCCTAGCTAATTAATTGTATGTCTTCTCATTTAATATTTAATATTTTTTTAACTTGGACTATTTGGGTGTCTCGTAAGAAATTTTTTTAAACTTGGACTATTTTGTTTGGCTTCGCCTTGAACATAAAATTATTTATTGAAGAAATGATTTTATTTTTGAATTGATTCAAATATTATCAAATATAATGGGAACTTCTCAAAGAATAAATGAAACTTCCAAAAGATATGCAATAAGATAATTGGCAACATATTTGGGTTTGGGTTTATTGTCAACAGATTAATTGGACAATTTTCGGCATTTGAAACATGATCTATTTTTTATGCACAATATACCCATGAAAATTGATGAAATATCAAGTACCTTGAATTTATGCACAAGTCATTTAAATTTGAAAAGGTCCGAATTTGACAACATTTGATTAAATATTAAATAACATTCAAATTCATGAAATTGATGCACATTCGATCTAGAAGGCTAACAGCATGTCTCTAAATTTTTCTCAATATTTAAAAATCTTTTTGAGTTTATTTGAAAAAGAGTTATCAGTGAATACCGACCCTTCACATTTTAGGCTTTTTCATTTAAACAAAAATGTTACAAAATAGGTCATTAAATCGTGACCAAAATCATACTAATTTCAGTAATCAGGCCATCAGATCATGTTTATTTCAGCCATTGTTGCAGATAACGATCTCTTAATTCGAAACGAATTGAAAGAAATTCCTTACTGGAGAGTGTACCAAGTATTTGGTAATAGATTAGTAGTGCTCAAATGTTACAGGTTCATTATTTGGCACTTCTGTGAAATCAAATGCTAGTGCAGCTAGTGCATGACTGTTATTTTCACCTCTACACAGATTTATTAAGTAATGACTGAAGCTAACAAACGATGTGTAAAATAGAAATACGATGATGAAATAACTTAATCCTTCTTAAATTTAAGTAGCAACTAAACGTGGCCTAAGTAAATAAACATGAAAAACACCTACAATTGAGGACTTGCATTTATCTTTTCTATCAGATTTGTGAACGAATGGAAGGACACATATGGTGTGACAACAACCTGTGTCTATACCAGCAGCAGCAGATTTTGCCTGTAGTCTGGCCTAACTGATCTGCTACAGATGGCTCTGCCATGTGGGTTCGACCACCCTCGCCTTCAAAGGATGATAAATTGATAGTCACGTCAAAAACCCGCTACCAGAGAAGTGTATGATGATTGAGTTTTTGACTTCCGAAATTTATATTCGGTAGGATTTTGTCAGTTTTGGTATTTTTGATTTGATGGTTGTTGTAGTTGGACAGTAAATTTGATTATGCGACAATTGTGGAAATAATGTAAAGTCAGAGGGCCTCTAATTAAGTTAGCTAAATTGTATGACAAAACAAGAAGAAATTATGATTTCATATAAGCGGAGTATGAAAACTTGTCTTGCTATTGCTAAACTCTCTCTTTTTATTTACCAACTTATGATCGATCCGATGCTCTTCAGATGCTAGGATTAAATTCAGTTTGGTTTGAACCGCTTGATGTGCTTTAAGATTTGTGCCAATCAAGCTGGAAACATATCACCTAAGGTAATCTAATATTTATGTTTAGATCCGGATCGTCAGAACAGAATCTGCACAATTATTAAAGGGATCGGATTTTGATCGTACAGTCATGATCTAAAGTGGAATTATTATGTTACCCCAGAGGATATGATCTAAAGTGGAATTAGTTGTATCAAGAGGTGAGGTTTAATTGGGCCTGCTGGCGATTATTTTGGGCCTAAGCCCAATAAAACAAAATTATTCTTTTCCAAGCTGAGAACTTGGATTATGCTTGTCGCTTCTCTCTCTCTCTCTCTCGCATTTTGTGAGCATGGGGAAGGAGGAGTTGATGTCGTCAGCGCCATGGCGTGGAGTCGACGACGACGAATCCGACATATTCGAGGATGCAAAGATGAAGATCACCAGGCAACCCGGATCCGACCCCACCTTGCACGTGCCCGCTAAGAAATCCGCAAAGAAATCGGGTTCGGGTTTTCGACCCTGAACTTCGCTACAGTTTCCAGCGCAATATGCAGGTATATCCATCCACTACAATTTATTACCGTTTTGACCTCCTGAAACTTGTAATTTGTGTAAATATCCCCTTAATATTTGGAGGTAAATGGAGGGAATTGGGAGAGCATGGCCCTGCTATTTTCATATTCAGTACCAGTACAATGCCATTACTCATTTACTGGCATTTATTTGTGGGAGAATTTCATATATCCCCCTCAAAAATCTTGAAATTATGGTATTTCTCCCTCTAAAATTCTTAATTCAATTCTTGCATGAACACTTTCACACATACATTGTTAAAAAGCTAATTTTGTTTTGGACTACAATTTTACAAATTGTTGTTTTTTACAAACTGGTATCTGACATATTAGGATTTAGTCATTTTTTCTTTAATTTGTTATAGTCTGAAAAAAAACTATAAGTGGATTTTTTTTTTTTTCAAATAATAGACCTGCTTAAATATTTCTGGCAACATCTTGGTGTGATTATTTCCAGGTATATAGATATTAATGTAACAAATTGTACCTCTTAGAGCCTGATGAAATGTACCAAACACTAAAATGGATTTTTGTCTCCCTCATTAAGGATAAGCAAGTACCAAACACTAAAATATAACAGTAATCTTGAATTAAGCGATATGAACTAGAAAGAAAAGATGAGCAAGCTATGAAGATGGAATTCTTTAATTTGAGCATATTTGAGCATTAATTTCATGTATGGGATTGCACATAAGAAATTATTGGTACCAGCAGTGCAGTGTGAGAAAACTAAATGCAATAGAGACAATTCCACTGTGTAGTGTCCTTTCATCAAACTTTTAGTCTGATTCGTATACTCCTTTTCAAAATCAATACCAGCGGTGCAGTGTCCTTTCTTATGTTCTGACATAGTTTCAAGGATGAGTGGCTTTTTTTTATAGATATCGGGCTTGGATCTCGCAATGTTTTCTAAAAGTTCCACTCTTTATGCATTGTCCTTGTTTAAACATTGTTCTTAATTTGTTGCACTTTATAGCACCGGTACTGATTAGTATTAGTGCAATTCGTGCTTTCTGGTTCACAATCTGTGAAGGATCAAATTGTGAAATCTAAAATATAGTAAGTTACTTTCTGTACGTTTATGTGATCTGATGTTGTCCAGAGGAACTGCACTGGAAATCTTTAATTAAAAAACTGCTAAGAAAAAAAATAGGCATGGACTTGGCTTGGGCTGAGAAAGGAAATATGTTATCAATAACAAGAGATACTGATAAACAAGCTTTAAAAAATTGAAAATAGAAGCAAGAATCACAGCAATTGAGATCGTAAAAAGAAAAATTAAGAAGATATATGGATATCCGCTCTACTACCAAGAAAAACATAGTTGACCTTGAAAAACCAAGCAAAAAAACCAACGAGGACATGGAACTTAGAAATGTGGACGGGTGGGAGGGAGGGAGACAGAGACAGAGAGTCTAGTTCGTTCAATAGAAGGAAGGAGAATGAGGGAGGTATCCTTAGTTGACGGCAAAATTTTAATCTAACTGAAGGCAATGGCACGAAACATAACATTCAACAATGGCACAAAAATAAAGGGGAAAGGGTAAAATGGGTAATTTATTTATTTAAAATAAGTTTTATTAGAAAAATCAGTAAATTGGGTAAATTTGTGAGTTCTTGAACTTAAGAAGGGTAAATATGATATAATGAATTTTAGAGGGGGAAATACATAATTTCAAGGTTTTTAGGGGGATACATGAAATTCCCTCTTTATTTATTATTGATTTTTTTTGTTTAATTTATGGTTTGTTGTGGCCTTTTATTTGGTTACTGGTACACTAACTGGTGATGTTTTGTGGAAAGCAGTTCTGGGACGGGTTTTTGCTGTGGATACGCTGGTGAAGCCCCTGGCACCTGTCATGGCATATAATGTTTCCCGCAACATCAACTTGTTCTTGCGCATTGGTATCTCTTTGTAATTCTAAGATTGGTTTCAATTGGTTTGTAAATTTACCGACCTGAAAATGAATTGACAGCAGATTTGGTTTGGTTTATCGACAACAGATTAATTGGACAATTCTTGCAATTATCTAAAATGATTTGTAATTTTGAAATCCAGTAATTGAAATATAATCTATACTTTTTGCACACCATGCACATGAAAAATGATGAAATCTGATGCAAGTATCACCATTTGTCAAATGACTTGACAACATTTGATTTAATGCCAAATAACATTCAAATTCATGAAGATTGAATTGAAAAAGAGTTGCCAACATTTGATTTAATGCACAAACCAGTCTAGAAGGCTAACAACATGTCTCTAAATTTTTTCAATATAGAAAAATCTTTTTGAGTTGAATTGAAAAGGAGTAGCAAATTTAAGCTATTGTTAGTGGATATAAACCCTTCACATTTTCGTGAAAATTATACAAATTTGAGTAATCAGGCTGTTAGGTAATTGTTGCAGATCAACGATCTCTAAATTTGAGGAATTCTTTACTGGAAAGTGTGTCGAGTATTTGATAATAGATTAGTATGCTTAAATGTTATTGGTATTGTTATTATACTTCACATTGTTGAGAGATACATGTGAATACATACTTGAATTTGTATACTTTATGTAAGGGAGGAATTATCTCTTCCAACTTATAACAAATGTATTGTGTGGCATTTTTTTAATTAAGCTGTTGTGAAATTTACATTTCTCAGGTGAGGAGGGAATTGCAAATGCGCAGAAATCACTGGGGTTCGGTCAAGAAGATCGGGATCGTGGGGTCGGTTAGGGCATTTAAAACCATCTGTGCCTTTTAGCATGTTGTTCTATTTATGGTTTATATTTTTTTTTTTCCTTCAAATCATGGATAATTGATAGCTTTTATGGATTTGTTTTAGTGTAAAATAGTTTGTTGATTATTAATGTTGTATTTTTATAGTTATGCAAGTACCTTAATTTGAGACGCTTATAATTTGGCCTTATAGAAATAAACACTGCATGGCATTCCATCAAGATTCAGACAGAAATTTTCCTTTTTTTCAAATTCTCATTGAGTGGTGCCAAAAAAAGAAAGAAGTCAAATAAAGTAGCCGAACTATTTATTCCTCAACTATTTCTCAGATTGGATTTCTCAGATTGGGTTGCAGATGTTCGAACCATGTCAAGATTTGTGCAGATCAAGTGCGCACAAATCTTGATGCAAATCGAAATGCTTCCCAATTTGTTCCGATAGCCATCAGAACGCTCCAAAGAAAAACAAACTTTGTGAAAGTTTCAAGGATTATCCCGAAATCCGTCTAACTTGTTTTTTGAATAGAAATGCATTTTATTTTTTTGCAAATTTTGTTACGCTAACCAGTAAATCATGACACTGTTCTAGAATCAAAAGAAAAAATTTAAATGAGTAAATATACCATTTGATTTAAATGGAAACACAAAATCCATTGGTTTACTCAATGTAACTACAATATACATCATAATTAACACATGCATAAAACAAACACACATCGAAACATGAACATAAAAAACAAGGGACTCACATACACAAAAAAAAAGAAAAAAAGAAGTCAAATTGAATAAAAGGAAAAATAAAAAAACAAGGGATTCACATACACAAAAAAAATTAAAAAAATCAAATGTCAAACTGAATAAAAGAAAGAGACTGAAAGTAGCATTTCAATCTATAACTTTATGGGTAACATGGTTTAGATTAGGATGGTTGCATAGACCAAGATGGTTGCTGATGAGTTTTTGGCATTGAACAACACACAATGTGGTAAGTTGTGACATAGCTGTCGGTTTCACCTCCCAATTCTCTAAGTTCTTCAATTTCTCCAATTTTAAGAATTGCAACTGTGGAAACCCATTTGCAGAGCAAACCATTTGGTTACCTATGTATGCTTCATCTTGTAAACTCAGAAGTTTCAGTACTTGTAGCCTCTCTAGCGTCGGCATGGGGTCTTCCTTCAAACCAGATTTGGTTAAGGTGAGCTTTGTAAGATTTGGTGGAAATTTAACATTATCTATGGGAAATTTCCGACAAATCCATTCTCCCTCTAGTTTAATGGATTTGACCGTCTCGAGATTTGGAAATGCCCTTATGTCAAGAGCCTCTGACGGTATAATGTTGCTCATAATTGCCATCGAGATCAGATTATCCATGTGACTCAATAGGTTAGAAATAAATTTCCATTCTAGATTGTCCCAATTTGAAAGTGCTAATTTTCTAAGGTGGATCAGGAAGTGGGGAAACTCCTTTAGCCACGACTCATGAGCCGCAACTGTTTTGAGGGTATGTAGGTTGTCTATATATGTTTCAGAGGGTGGGCCTTTAATTTGGGGGCTTTGTTTCACATAAACATGGCGAAGTGTTTTGATATTCCATAGAGATTCAGGCAGGGTATCTATGTTTGTATCTCTAACATCCAACGTTTGAAGATTTTTCATGTCTCCTATATTTTCAGGAAGCTTAGATATGTTACTATACCTGAAGCTCAGATACCGTAGGTAAATCATATCCGGTAATGTTGTTACTGGGATTGTAGACTTCCTCAGTGCCAACACTTTTAGGAGCATGGCACTTCCAAGAACAATTCTATCACAATTAAAAGCTAAAAAAGAACGTATATGATTCACCTCCGTGTATTGGTTCTCATTGTCTTGATAGATTGCTAAACGGAACCGGGATTCAATTTCTTTCTGATTTGGATTGACAACCAAAAACCCTTCCATGGATGATTGTTGGATGGCAAATTCATGAATAGAACGAGGCAAACGACAACTTTTTATTGTGCCAGAGATTGATCTCTTGGAAACAAAAACCAACGACCTGCACGCAACAAGGAAAATAATTAAATATCAAATAGATTTTCATAAAAGAACAAAATTTCTCAATTTACATAAAAAAGAAAAAAATAATGCTTTTATTATCAAGTAGACCAAAGATAATTATATACTCTTATTGTACTAAAACAGAGAAATTTAATTTTTATTGATGACCTATTTTTAGGAAACCGCAACCTAATGTTTGAAATATCAACCATCCTATTACTAATTTTAATTATAAGACTGAATTTTAATTTCTGAAATATTGAGAATACCTTTGAACAAGTTCGTCGAGGTACTTATTTGCAGTTGACTCTAGAGATGTCTGTTTATCCTCTTCTTCTACAAATTCTTCAGCAATCCACATCTGAATTAGAGAGGTTGTAGGAATCTCGAAACCAATGGGGTAACATGCAAAATAAAGAAAGCATGACTGAAGAAAGTAAGGTAAATCATTATAGCAGTAGGTAAAAATTTGCCCCATATGATCGGTTGTAACCTTATTATTAGGCCACGTGATCTTTTCCAGATCATCTTTCACCCTTTTCCAGATGTAGTTGGCCATTGGTTTGAGCGAAAGGAGCCCCCCTATAAGGAGAAGAGCCAAAGGTTGTTTTTGACATGCCCCGTGAATGTTATCCGTGAGACTTCCCAGTTCCATTACTAACTTGTAACACAACGTGCGCCTTTCATGATCATTCTGCATGTTGAAAAGATATGGAAAAGCTTTCTTCAAGATGAGTGCTTCCCTCTCGTCGCAATCTAGTGTTACGCTGTTTGAAATATCCGCTTCCTCAAGAAGCATGTTTTCAATGTTTTTAACTTTATTATTCTGTATTGTTGTATCCATGTCGTTGAACCAGTCTCCAAGCATTTCTAGATATTCTTCTGTGTATACAAAATGGAGCATAACCGTTGACCTGAATTTGTTCATTAAATCTTCGATTAATTCTTTGATTTTCTCCCTATATTCTTTTGCCAAATCATTCTGGGAGCTGGAGGACTCCTTTCTAGCTTGTCCAACAAACTCACCTATTAACTTTCCAACTTTTCGGGTTGTTTCTCGCACAATCATAATTATATCCTGTTGTTTGCCCACTGTGAGTTCCTTGAAATATCTGCTCTTCATCAATTCCCGAAGTCCCCGTAGATTGTTGGATGGCAAATCAAATAGTTTTCCCGTGTCTGATAGCATACCAGACATGCAAAGTAAGGCGTCCATCTCTGTTTCTACTTTCTCAAAATCAACCAAAAATAATTTCCTCCCTCTCTCTTGCTATCCTTGTTTGGTAAATTAAAACAGTTTGATCGTGCATAATACACCCTCAAATCTAATTCAACTACATGCTCCACCAAGCAATTGCAAATCTGCAATGCAAAATAAAACATTAAATAAAAATACTATAAATATACTGTTCCTTACTAATTAACTTTGTAATAGTACGTAAATTATTTTTTCTTACTAATTACTAATTAAGGTTAAGGACAATTTAAAATTATTACCTTTATTACCATACTTTAATTAGGGATTTTATAATTAGAGTCCTCAATTCAAACGATTCATAAAAATGATTGAACTTGAGAAACAAAATGATATGCATCATTCAATATATGAACAAAAACATA
>CAXKVR010000160.1:0-108413 GCA_964058845.1 Carex sylvatica
GACTCTTATTACCCGTTCCGTGACGGATTGGTTTAATTGATTTTTCGCCGAGGACCTGGACAGACTTGTCAAGACTCGAGAGAGTTGAAAATGCTCTCTCACAAATGAACGGTTGTGATGTTCCTATCTCCACACCGATCCGCAGCGACCATCTCTAGACCCCACCAAGCTAACTACGACCTACACCTGGAACATTGACACGACGGGATTTATTATTGGTGGACCGCACATTTAGGCGAATGAGTGTATGCACCGCCCCTATTCGAGGCGTATCTAACAATTTTCCGCGAGATCCATCGAACCGTCAGCATAAAAATTAATAGCCGTTTGATTTGGTCTAGTCAACAGATCCAACGGAATAGGTTACGCTCCGCGGCGATTCTCTCTGCCTCGTAAAATCTATAAATAAAATAAACAAACTCCAACAAATTCTCTCAACCCGAGAAGAGGTGGCCAAGAGAAAGGTTGCTACTTCTCTAACCAACCAAAACCATACTCTCTCTAATGCCGATTTCTCTTTCGCTCTCGATCCAATAGAAACCCTAGAGAATTCGAAAGTAGTTTCAGGCGCCTCTTTACTTCCTATTTCGCGCCTCCTCGAGGAGAAGATTCATTCGAGTTCTTTTCTCTGGCCATGCGAGCTTGCTTGTCTGATCGATTCCTCTGGAGAGAGGAAACCCTAGAATCGGATCACAACTCTCGGTTTAAGTTTGATTTTTCGTATGGCGCGCGATAATTTTGATCCTTCGACATGGGGCGTTTTCTCTAATGCCGTAGCTGGTGCTTCCGCCGGTACGATTTTGTAGTTGTTTAAAATGTCGTTTACGTCTTGTTAATCTATATTATTTTTCTTTTGAGATTTATTGAATTTGAATCAATTTTGTTATGAACCAGGTGTAATTGCGGCGACTTTCGTTTGTCCATTGGATGTAATCAAAACAAGATTACAAGTTCAGGGTTTGCCCCCTGGTAGAAAAGGTGAGTGCTTTTCAAATTTGGAATGAAGTATTATAAGAACAATTATTTCCTAATCAAGCAATTATTGACGCTAAGGGAATTACACTTATCTGATGGGTCCGTAAACTTATCCCATGATCAATGTTATAAACAAGACCAAAGGTGTGATTGTTGGATTTTAGATATTGATACTTTCATTTGACTAAAATTGGGAACTGCTATGTTTATGTGTAGTTAGCTTCAATTTTATTTGCTCCGTTTTAGTTATCAGTTACCAAATTAGGTTGGTGAGTACAAAATAAAGATCTAAGTTTCTGTATGTTTGCCTGGACAAACTAAAATGGCGAGAATTCTTCCGTAAATATTTTTCTGCATGCTTTAAAACATGCTTTTTGTGTAAACTTCTACCTCATCATGTATGGATATATTTTTCTATTTTTGTGACAATTTCATCAATTAATTCCCTGAAAACCTGGGCATATACCCAGCTAGAACATAGAACATCACAGCACATCACATCACGCCCCTCAATTTCCTTAAATTTTGTGAATTATGCCTATTAAGTTTCTGATCTGCTATAGATAAAGGTTGCAAAAAGTAGGAATGCTTAGCATGAAAGATCCCTCCTTCCCCATTTGAAGTTAATGAAGGAACGAGTGATACTCAAACACTTCTCGTATCTTATCGGAGTATGTATTGCAGTCCTTGTGCTTTTAGTAGCATGCATGATATATTGTGTGTGTGCAAAGTCTACAGGAAATATTCCTTATTTTATGTAATTCCGTAGCACAAAGTTTTCAACGGACTTGAAGGTTCTGGTACAATTGCAAAGATAAGATTTTTTAAAATAAAACTTCTTTTTAGTCATTATTTTATCTTTCGTGTTATACTACTCCAGGAAGTGTAATCCTCAGGAGCTTCAATCAAATAATACAACAGGAAAGTAGTGTACGTGGCCTATACCGCGGCCTTTCACCAACTATTTTGGCATTGCTTCCCAATTGGGCAGTAAGTTCTCCCATCTTTCTATTACTCAATGAAATTGATATTTCCAGGATCAATTTCAATGGAATTTATTTATCCTTATATCGTGTACTTACGTGACCATTCAGTCTTCCAACTATTTCCCACTTGTGTGACCATTCAGTCTCAATGAGGATATCGTTGCACTCAAAATATGGCCGCACTTGTGCTATTATTGAAGCACCGATATCCCCAAATAGAATCCAACTCTGTTTTGGCCCCTACATTTTTTAAGTTCTTTATTTTGTCCAGACATTTGGATTTGGAAATTCACTCTCTCGGGACATTTTCAGTGAATAAGTGGTGAGAAATCCCTGGCAATTCTGATATGAACAAAATTTTAGCTTTTATTGAGGTTTTCATTCATTTTTTTATTAGAAGTTTGTAATACCAAATGCTGCAGATCAGAATTTTTGGGTGTCAAATTGGCAACTTTGAATTCCATGGACCAAACAGGAAGTT
Organism: Carex sylvatica; assembly: GCA_964058845.1. Taxonomy (NCBI): domain Eukaryota; kingdom Viridiplantae; phylum Streptophyta; class Magnoliopsida; order Poales; family Cyperaceae; genus Carex; species Carex sylvatica. The sequence goes on from CAXKVR010000160.1 coordinate 2,443, forward strand.
GTTGGACTTTAGGCCCACTTGTCTGACTTTTCCTGCTTTATTTTTATTCGTAATATTCAGTACCAACATTAAATTTGGTTTATGTCATGCACCTATTGGTGATAGATTTGAAAATTTGTTGAGTTGAATAATTTTTTCAGTTATTATATTTTATTTTATTGCATGGTGTTGTATTATACCAGGTGTATTTTAGCATATACGAGCAGCTCAAGAGCTTGTTGTCTTCAAATGGTTAGCCTACTCTCTGCTCCAAATCTTTTGTTTTGTAATCTTTGCTTGCATAATTGGGCTTTTGTTGCTAGTTGCTACAAATCATACTGTAGATGCCAGGTATTTACCAGTATGTTCGTGATAGCATTTGCAATCTGGCTGCAATAGCATTTTTGCTACTTTGTTGGTGTTTCTCTTAGTCGTTCTCATTTTTTATTTTATTAGCTATTTCCTTGAATCAAGGATAGTTGGGAGGTAGGGGTGTTCAAATGGTTGGTCCGGTTAAAACCGAATTAAAATAGTCAAACCAAAATTTTATTCGGCCTTTTAAAATCTAACCAAACCAACCGAACCAAAAAAAAAAATTGAAGTAAATTTCGGTTTGTTTGGTTGAACCGAAATAAGAGAGATTGAATTTCAAAAGGTCAAAACTCAATACGTACACAAATACATTTAATAGTCATAGAAATAAATGTCAAGATATATATCAGTCAAACCGAAATAAGAGAGATTAAAAAATATAAAAAACCAAAGTAATTCAAGTAAATATTAAGTAAATTTTGGTTTGTATGGTTGAACCATAATAAGAGAGAGACTAAACCGAACCAAACATAAAAATAGCAAAGTAATTCAAATGCTTAACTGAACCGAACCATTTAATCCAAAGTTTGTCGGTTCAATCGAAAACCAAATAAACCGAATCCAATGAACACCCTAGTTGGAGGCTAAAATGTATAACTTCAACCCAATGAGTATTTTACAGGATGGCTTTGGTGCTGGTCTATACAGGGGTATTTGTGTGGCAATTCTTAATTACAGTTAATGGTCCTTATGAGTTTGTATGTTTGGTTTGAAGGAATAGTTAACAATTACATTTTTGCACATACAACAATTAAATTATATTGTATACCCTAAGAAGATGATATATGCACCATTTGCGGCTATAACCCTAGCAAATTTTATATACACTTTTCCTCTCTAAGTTGCATTAATTATTTTGGAAATTTTGTTTCATGTAAATACAAATAGTTGGGATGGAGGAGAACTAATTACACATATAAATGGTGAATGAGAAGGGCCCCGATATGCATTATTCTTGTATTACTAGAAGATACATATGTCTTTTCTCCTAGTCATTTTACCATTTTTATAATGAAACAATGACATAGATGGAAGCCACCAGCTGTCGATAGGGGCAAATATGATAGCGGCATCTGGAGCTGGAGCTGCAACCATAGTTGCGACCAACCCCCTTTGGGTTGTCAAGACTAGATTTCAGGTGTGCTGTTTATTTATTTACTTTTACTAATTTTTACTTTATTTAACCATCTGAGGGATTTCTAATTTTTGTCCTTTTGGTTTAATATTTTGGGTCATACTTGTTGGATGTCTCTTTTCCAAGGAGTGGTTATCAAATTTCCTATCACAATTACTCTAATATCCTTTGAAGTTTTGTAAATTATAATGATTCACTAGTTGCTAAACATGATTAAAAATATATTCTACTAGATGCTAATTATTATATCCGTTGAATGTAGACTCAAGGAATGAGAATTGGAGTCATACCATACAAAGGAATAACAGATGCTCTTAGACGAATAGCTCGTGAAGAAGGCGTTAGAGGTTTATACAGGTACCTTATTTTTATTATTTGTATACTTTCTTATTATTATCATTATCATTATTCTATTTAATATCACGAGAATTGAAAATTTCATATCTATTCAAATTATTGTTGCTAAATTGTGATTTCTCTCCTTTTTATTTTCTACAGCGGTCTTGTTCCAGCCTTGGCTGGTATCAGCCATGTGGCCATCCAGTTCCCTATTTATGAAAAAATCAAACTTTATCTTGCACAGAGAGGTACCCTACCTTCATATATTAATGAAAACAGCATAGAATAATATAGTTTGATGGAACATAAAAGAAAAAAGGATAACAAATAAACACCCAAAAAAATTAATTAATGGGTGGGCTTTGCAAAAATCTGGATTCAGAGATTCTTTTCTGAGAAAAAAGAACCAGGAAAAAGAAAAAATGGAGTATCCATGCCAGGAATGTCTAGACCTCAGAATAAGACAAAAAAAAAATTACTTTCTCGGTGTCATTTCTTGTATTGAGTGAAGAAATGAAAAACAATAAAACATCCAAATTACAATGATTTTGCTTTATGCAGATAACACTACTGTAGACTCGTTACATTCTGGTGACGTTGCTATTGCTTCATCGGTCTCAAAAATAATTGCTTCCACATTGACATACCCTCATGAGGTACTTCATGTCTTTCTATATTCATGGTGTTTATTTTTTTATTTTTAGAGGGATTTAAGTGTAGGTTTTTGTTCTCTCTTTATTCATTAGGGTAATTCTAGCATATATCCAACTTTTATGGTGCATCAATTTGATATCATGAAAAATATTGTTGCAGTTAAAAATTACAGTTGCAAATGTGTTGTTAGTTATTTTGACAGCGCGTATCAAATTGAAGTAAAGTGGGTATTTTTATTTATCTTCCATTATAAAGTAATTAACTCCACTGTTAATTGTAAACATTTTCTTTTTTAATCCAAATTGTTAGTGGACATTTCACCCAGACTTAAAAAAAAAAATATTGTTTGGTGGAAGGCTAAACGTCTTTCAAATCGGCCCAAACTTGATACACACTACATAAGAGATTAAGAAAACGTCTGCCATTTTAATTTTCTAATTTGAACATTTTTTTTTCCTTCTGGATTTTGCACAAAGAGTTATTAATTTAAAAATTGCTGTTCGATGATCATTGTTATGAAAATTAATGAGTGAAAATAAACAAAATTAGTTGATTAGAATAAGGTATAACAGGATATTAAATCGAAATGGTGTACTTGTTAAAATCATATATCATATAATAAACCAAAGAATGAATACTGAGGTTTTTTGGAGGCTGCTTCCCAGATGCCTATTTTGGTCACCAAAATCATGTCTACCTTTTTTTTCTCATTTGCCTCTGAGAACTTCTTAAATGTTAGGTGGTGCGAACGAGGCTTCAAGAGCAGGGATTCCATCAAGAAAACAAGTACAAAGGCGTAATTGATTGCGTAAGAAAGGTTCTTTACAAAGAGGGCATTTCTGGTTTTTACAGTGGCTGCGCAACAAATTTACTGCGAACTACACCAGCAGCTGCCATCACTTTTACTAGTTTCGAGATGATACACAGATTTCTGGTCAATCTAAATCCTCCTAAATCTCATCCCCAAATTATTTAATTTTTAAACATTGTTTTCTATACCATATAAAGGTTAGCTCCATTTAAAGCCATTCTTCAAAAGAAAATGGATATGAACAATTATGCTACTAGTTCCTGGCATATTCAATTCTCTGACCTCTTGTTTAGCGTTTGTGTCTAATTGATGATGATGAAAAATTAGTATATTTCATGTTAGATGTAAGTATTACACTGGGATATTAATGTGCAGTGAAAAGTCGCTGTTTTGTTTTACATTTCAGTGTGTTGTTGTATGTAAGAGTACAGTTAGAAATTGTATGAATGATACATGTTTCTTGCTTTGAGGGAAGTTAGTTAAAGCGAACTTCTAGAGATATATAGCCTGGAGATAATTTTTGCTGTAGAAGTAGATTGTTGTCAATGTGATACCTTGTTGGTCAAATTATATATTTTTCAAAGTTTTAACCTAAGTTTAAAAATTATACAATGTGATGCCTTGTTGGTCAAATTATACCTTGTATCATCCACATTTTTTATTCGACGTATATTTAATGATCTTGTCCATTGCTGCTAGCAAATATTCTCCTTGACAAACTTATATAGTCAACAGAAAACAATTAATGCAAGTAGATACAGAAATCATTTGAATTGGGTATGCTCGTGTTATCGAATTTAATTCAAGGATCATTCATAATTCACGTTAGTGTATTTGGATATTTATAACGACCAAATAATCACTTCCAAATTAGCAAAATTTTATGTAAAAGAGTCCCATGTCGAATTATTTCTAAAATTAATCATGCAAAATTCAGACACGAGAACGTATAAACTAGTATTAAGGACTGACAGATATTTGATACCTAATTATAGTAGTTCTCGTCAAATAATAGTAATAGTAACAGAATAAAAAAAAAAAAAAATCGATTTCAATTATAGAGGTTATTGTATTATGCATAGGCATAGCGCATAGCGCGTATTAGTTCATTTTTCACATATTTAAAAGCCAAATCTAAAAATACATAGGAATAATCTATTTTAATATGACAAAAAGTTTAAATTTATTATTATAGCTATTTTAATCAAATCAAACACTGAATAAGTCCATTCCAAATAGCCAACTCCAAAAATAACATATTCCCAATCCAACCAAACATACTATAAATAAATAGTAAAATAAATACTAAAAAATATAAAATTTGATCTACATGCATATTTTCATATGAAAATTATATTAAACGATTCAGATCAATTTATTTGAATTTAAAAACAATAATATTAATTCGTAATACATGTCAATATCAATATAAGCTACACATATTACCTAGCGGCTAGCGTCACACATTATTCTTTGCTCAATTCACTAGATTTTCCTTTGGACGAGTGAGATGCTTGCCGTCAACGAGTTTGCAAGTTGCAAGTTGCAACCAAAAAAAGTCATTTAAAACAAAGAAAAGTTGATTTATTATCTTCTCGCCTCCATCCCTCAGTTATTCAATGACATCCCAGGTTGTCAGCTAGCGTCTTTGATTGCCATTCCCAATTAATGTTCTCAAAAGTCTACTCTCTGAGTTGGAAAGAGAGATTAAAAGAAGAAAATAAGGAGGAATTAAGTTTTTACTTTTAAAATTGAAAGATATTTTTTTGTTTTATAAAAATTGAAGAGAGAATCTCTTTCTTTTTGTTAATTTTTCTCCAATTAACTTGCTTCACCTTTAGAAAATTAAACTCAGAAGAAAAATAAATGTGCATTTTTTGTCCTCTTTCTTTCTCTTCTCTTTAGTCACTATTTGTTATCCAATACATCCTTAAATCTTAATTTATCCTTCATCAAAGAACAAGAAAGTATCCCTCCAATCAGAGGCAGAGCTACTCACGGTGACCTCCATTTATTTCAAAATCTTTGTACTTTGACCCAATTTTGTTATATAATTTAAAATAAATACTATGAATACAATAAAATTGACTCCTATAATTATGTACATTTTTTATATAATTGACCTCCATACTCGAAGTTTGATTCTCATAACTTGAAAGTTTTCTTTCGTTCTTGCCTCCAAATAATTTCGCGTTATCATTTCTTTTTATCGTCTTTAATAAAAACAAGCACCCCACATAATCAATTATAGCGTTCTCTGCCGACTGCCGTAAATTCTTTGTGAATAATTCAAATTTTAATTCAATAATACATCTCAAATTGAATACCATGATGGGCCTTTTCTATTTCTTTTTTACTAATGAACAAATCCAATCTAAACAGTAGCAAATTTTAGCTACGCAGTTAGCAAGAAAGGTGGATATATGTATAATAGAAAATTTTGTTTCTCGGAATAAACAAATGACACCCATCTTTGGAACTTTGCCAGCAAGTGATGGAACCAACCAGACTTCTATGATAGAAGAAAATTTGGTTACCAGTTGCAAATATAAAATTTTGTTAGTGGTGATGAGCAAATTTGAATCTGAGATGAGAAAATATTGGGGGTAGAAATGGAGAATTCGTATCATCTGCATTAATTCAAAAGAATCTTTTGAGCCGAAATTTTTTTAGTTGCCGCCCTATTAAATTAGAATTAAATTAATACCATTCAGAAAATCGGATTTCAGATTCCACCACTAACTCAGACTCAGTCCGTGCACGGATTCCAATTGGACCCGCGTACTGGGTCTGCGCACTGATCAGCGCACGTACTGGGTCGGCGCACTGACCCGTTCGCGTACCCAGTCGGCGGACGGATCCCGTACGAATATATTCGGATGTGGACCGAATTTTTACCACTCTCTGTTTTTTTCGACCCAACAGCTTCCTGAAGAGTCCTCCAACGAAAAAAAGATAATTTTTTTTTTTCAATTTAATTTGTGTTATTTAGTTTTATGATTATTTAGATAAAATTTATTATTGTTTAGTTAAATTTTTTGTACTATAATTTAGAATTGTTTAGTTAAATTTTTTTATTCTTTAGTTAATATTTGATAGTATAATTTAGAATTGTTTAGTTTAAAAATGTATCAAATTAGTTTAAAAATGTACCAATTTAAACCAATTTGTATAATGTACCAATTTAGACCATTTTATAAAAATTTAGAATTGTTTATTTAAATGTATCAAATTAGTTTAAAAATGTATCAATTTAGATTAATTTGGAAGATGTACCAAATTAGTTTAGAGATGTACCAATTTAGACCAATTTGTAAAATGTACGAAATTAGTTTAGAAATGTACCAATTTAGACCATTTAATAAAAGTTTAGAATTGTTTATTTAAATGTACCAAATTAGTTTACAAATGTACTAATTTAGATCAATTTGAAAGATTAACCAATTTAGATTTGTCCAATTTAGACCAATTATTGTATTTAGGCCAGTTTATAATTTAGAATTGTTCAATTTATAATTTAAAATTTAGAATTGTGAAATATATTACTGATAGAATTAAAAATTGATAAAATTAATTTCAGTATGGCGTCAACCAGTGGTACTAATGAGTATCCTCGTATGGAACAAGATATACAGTTGGATTTATCACTGGCCCGTACGATATTTTCAAATTTGACGAAAGAGAGTATCAGCCCTCTCTGCTGGTATAAATTCAAGGAGCACAAAATCATAAACGCATATGTAAGCTTAAGTTTTGAGAAATGCAAATAATTTTAATATTCATTTGAACAAAATTAGTAAGTAAGTTATATGTTTGTTTGTTTTGAAATTGAATACAGACTCATATCTTGACGTCGACGCGTAACAATCAGATGAGTATTCTGTACGATGAGCGCTACGCTCCCGCGCTAAAGAGGTTGGGTCTGTGGCATGTCTCGCAGCTGACCCTATTACTGCATATGTCGCCCTTCTATCTGCGTTGATCGAGAAGTGGCGGCCGGAGACACACACATTCCACCTACCTGTTGGAGAGATTACAGTGTCTCTCCATGATGGGAGTTGTCTCTGGGGACTGCCTATTACTGGACGGGCTGTGACGGGTGTGGAGTATGGAGACTTCACACTGACAGTTGAAGAACTGTTGGGCTCCTCACTAATGAAGGAATGGAGCCTGAAAAGGTCGAAGGTTCCATCGAAAAATGACATCAGTATCCCTTATTTGCGGACGGCATTCAAGTAAGTTTTATTTTTAACAGTAATTATTTGATTGTATTTTTCATACTCTGTACTAAATTATTTTGTATTTGTAAGGGAAAATTGAGAGAAAATGCGCCTTGAGAGATGATAGAAAGGTGGACACGGACTTACATCATGGAGATGTTCTCATGTTGGTTGTTTTCAGATTCTTCTGGGAACACCGTTCCTGCTTGTATGCTGGAGTGGTTGAGGGACTTGGATGACCCTCCACAGATGAATTAGGGTGCGGTGGTCTTGGCATGTCTGTATCATTGTTTATGCACTGCTTGCTGGGTATAAATTACTTTCTCTTATTATTATTTTAATGAATAAAATATTTTCTCTTATTATATTAAAAATAACTGCAACTTGTATCAAAATAGATCGAAAAACAGAATATATACGGTCCGGTAAGAGACATAAAACCCACAAGGCACCGTACACACCACCGACCAAGTAGTTGACTGTTATTTATGTACTTATTCGGACTGTTATTTAGTTATTCACTTATTCTGACTTTTATTTGGTTATGTTTTACTCTTTTGATTTTTATTTGGCTATTTAGTTATTCACTACATTTTCTTAAATTTCGACGGAAACAAAACATGTGTTCTACATCATTCAAATTACGAGTATCTTCGACTTAAACAAAACATAAGTTCTACTACAATCAAAATTAACATAAGTTCCACTATAATAAAAATTAACATAAGTTCTACTACAATAAAAAATAACATAAGTTCTACAATAAAAATTAACAATTGAATATTTTCTTATTGCGTATTTCCTCTCGCATCCCTTCTTCTTCTCGCATTCCTCTCAAGAGTTGCTCTATTGGTTTGGTGACCCCTTCATCGTCCTTCCAATATATCCATCCACATTGGAATTCGGTTGTGTCGTCTTCTATTCAACTTTACCAACCGTGTCTCTGGAACTAAGATCGGTCCTTCGTGCACCGGCCAATCACATTGATTGTCATACATATGAAATTCACCACTCCATGTGTCGATGAGTGTTTGAATATTGTAATAGTAATTGACGAAGTCATTTGGATTCAAGTTCCTATAATGTTCATACATTTATAAGTAATGTCGTTCATAATATTAAGTTTGAAATTAAATAAAACATAATTTTACCTTAGACAACAAACCGCCATCACATGAACACATGGTATTCTGCCCATCTGAGGCTTCTGGAACAGACATTTCACCTCATGGTCGCCCTTCACAAGTACCTTATACCTACAGTCTTGAGACGTGTGTACCCATCTACCATTCTCCATGCCAAAATTAACATTTTCGCCATGTGAGGTCACCATAAATTCTCCATGATGGACGAATGCAAGCGCTGTCATTTTTCTGACTTTCTCAATGTGCTTATCCAGCTTCTCATGTACGCGAGTGAAAAAAGACTGACCTGCTACTTGCAATTGCACATTCTTCTCCCTTATTTGAACAAATCACCTGACACACTTGTAGAACGTTTTTCTCAATGATTGCGGCAACTGGTAACCTACAACTCATAAAAATTACAATTAAATGAAGAAAATAATAATAAAAAATAGAAAAATTACAAAATACAAACCAGCGAGAAATTTTGAAGACATTATTGAGTGATTCAGAACCGTTGCTAGTCATTATTTTTCAACGAGACCCATCGTCCATAGCTTGATACACCTTCCATGGCTTAGACAGTTCTTTCTCGTCATTTTCATTATATTTGCCACATGTATCCAAATAAGCCAACTAAGCAGGATTTTGCCTCCCGATTGCATCAAGTCCTTCTTGCAATCTTCTTCTTTTTAACCATTCTCTTGAAAAATTTGGAAGCCACCTTATCCTGAGTGTGCTTTTTAAAATTCTTAAACACATGTTAAGAGCAATAGCGGTGAGCACACTCCCTTTTCTCCTTATACCAGCCCAGATCATCTTGAATAAACACTTTTTTATGCCCTTGTGTCGATCAGATACCACACACATGTATCTGTTCCGTCCAATTACAAACTCTTGCACCTACTTCATGAATCACCCCCAATTCTTAAAATCCTCGCTCTCTACCAGTCCAAATGCTAACGGGATTAACTGATTCTCCGTAATTAACAGCTTACCCTTGTATCTGCTAGACAAGAAACAAGTATCAATACTGATAATGGGTCTGAGGGAACCGACTGCAGCAATACATGGTCCCCATGCCTATGCTGCTCTCATAAAAAACTGATACCCTTGCTTAGTAGTTGGTTTTAAACTAATTTTATATTCGGTTCCTAGATTTGTTCTTTTTATTGCTTCCAACAAAGGGACAATTAGCCTGTAAGACCCCTCCCAACTACCAAAGGCCCGGGCTATCGCTAACTCTCTACCATGTCATAATTTGTTGTATTTTGAAATGATGCCCTCGTACCTTTCAGCATATAAGTCAGCGATTACCCGGATAGTAATATCAGTATTTTTTTCCAATGATAGTTTTATGCAATTGGCAACCATAGCGGACGTCAACTGCGCATGATCTAACCTGGATGCTGATGCATGACATGTGTGCTTAGCCACATTCTTCGTGATGGCTCACGTATTTCCAGAGCCTGTAGCCCTCGCAACCAACGCCCACCTGCACCGGTCGCTAATACACTTGTACCTCAGCCTGGTGGTATCACTGTGTATATTTTTTATCTCCCTATTTTTTAAAATGTGCCAGTGGTGAATTTTATCTTTCATCTGATCCTTACTGTCATACGTCATCCCCTCAGACAATTCATATCTTTCTCCCGACTAATTTACAAAATAAACAACAAAAATTAAACAACATCAATTTAATAATGAAATTAAAATTAAATATAAATTAAAAAAAGAGCTATCGGTCTCTTCAAATCCTGATGTGTTATTAAATTTCTCGAACGAGTGTCTTTCCCCACGACCAGATATAGGCCACTTCCGCCTACCAAGTACCGGAATACCAGTATCCTCATCACTGTGATCTGATACCCCCACCATCCCTATTAACATCCCAATGAGTCTCTGCTTCAATTTTTTCAGGATCCTCGTCTGTATTGTCAGCATAATAAAGATGTTCTGGGGTTTCAGATCGGCCCCTTTCAGATTGGGCTCGGCTAGATGACAAGGATTGAATCCGGAATTGACCCCTATCCGATTGGACCCGACTAGGACCCGCTACAGAAGGGGCTCGGCTAGGACCCGCTATAGATGGGGCTCGGCTAGGACCCATTACAGAATCCTCAAGGCCCAAACCTGAGTCAACTGCAATAATTGTCTGGGGTTCTGTCTAGGGGTTTGTCTCGGGTTGGCTACCACATATAACTCTAGGAATTTGAAAGGAGTGGTCAAATTCATTGTCATTTGGACATATAACCCCCAACTACTATCGTCTTGTACCGGAACTTGTTGGAACCAGATTTGGTTGCCTTGGCCAATATTGATTCTTGCGGTAATTACCAGTTCATAATTATGGTGGTCAATACCGAGTTGCTGGTACACTTTCCTTTTTATACCTCTAAAATCCAAATTTGAGCCGATATTGAACATTTTCGGTGTCTGGGTACTGTAAAAAGTGTCATTTGGTCCTTGTAATACTTCATCACCAAAATAACAAGCAATTTCAATCATAGTTGGTTGAAATAAGGGACAACCTAATAATTAAAAAATTTAGACTAAATTAAAAGGCAGCAACAGATAAATTTAGACTAAATTAAAATAATTCACCACTCTGTAAAAAATTTAGACTAAATTAAAAGGCAGTTACGAAGATTTGCTTGCTCTGAAAAAAATTAGACTAAATTAAAATAAAATTAAAAAAAAACTGTAAAAAAAACACCTCTGTAAGGAGCTTTGCCGAATAATTATGAGCTACAGATGAATTTTCGGGGAGTTTAAAGGTTCCCAATCCGTCCGCCAACTGGATACGCGAACGGGTCGGTGCGCCGACCTAGTACGTGCATGGATCGGTCCGCCGACCCAGTACGCGTGCTGATCAATGCGCAGGCGCAGTACGCGGGCCCAATTGGAATCCGTGCGCGGACTGAGTCTGAGTTCGTGGTGGAATCTGAAATCCGATTTTCCGGGTGGTATTGATTTAGTTCTGATTTAATAGGGTGGCAACTAAATTTTTTTCGGTCTTTTGAGTTAATGTATCTGGACTATTTGATTAGCTTTAAGATTTGTACAAATTAATTTGTACTAAAATTAAAGACCCCTTTGTTATAGGTGAGAAGCTGAATGGGCTTCGTTTATAATCGGACGGCTAATATCTATTAACTCAAAGATGCTCTTTTGAGTTAATGCAGACGATGTGGACTCAGAAATGGAAGCACAATATGAGCGCTGTTCTTTTCTGAGAATTAAATAAAGTAAAATCCAACGTTGGAAAGGATGAAGATAATTGAGAAAAAGTGATGATAAATAAAAGAGAAGATAATTCAGAGAGAGAGAGAAGAAAAGAATCCTATAATTGGCATCTCTTGCGTTTGCGTATTGAGCAGTTCAACAATCTACGGTTCATTTAAGGCTGCACCTCTCCGTCAGCGGCTACACGCGCAACACTCGCAGCGATTGATTACAGAAAAAAAAAAAAAAAATACTGTCAGCTTCACTCCACAAGTGTCCCCGTGTCCATTGTAAAACACTTGAAAAAAAATACTGTCAGCTTCACTCCAAAAGTGTCCCCGTGTCCATTATAAAACACTTGAAAGGGTCTTGGACATCATACCCAATTATTTGAACCTAAAATGTTGTATGCAAAATTAAAATTAGACGCTTCAAATATATATTTTGTAAATAAACTTACTCCATAATCATAATAACTGGCGTCCAATTTAGATTGTCGAAAATTTGGCGTAGAATAAATTTCGTGTATAATACGTAGCAAATTCGAAAAATCATCTGATTGTGTAATAAATTTATATTGTGAATTTTGTAAAAAGCTCGATAGATATCAATTTGTTTTGAAATTGCTTCAATTTTCAAATGCATTTCTTTCAAATAATAAAACTATATCAATAATTTTAATTGATAAGGTGACAGTAGTCAAATGACTAATAACTTTCTTTTAAATAATAGCAGACGCGGAGATTCCACAACTCCCCTTTCTGGAATTCGTATCCTCTGCATTAACTCAAAAAGAAATATTTTGAGTTAATATAACTGAATCGTCCAATAAATTTTAAAATTTGTGTGAAATAGATCCGCATTAATATTAACGGCTTTTACGTTATAGACGGAGGCCAGATGGACTCTATTTACAATCAGACGGCCGAGATGTATTAAGATGCTCTTTTGAGTTAATGCTGATGATGCGAACTCCGTTTTTGTAGTCCAAGTTAGGAGTGTAAACGGTCGGATATGAATCGGATAGTGGTCTTACCGTATCCATATCTGTTATAATTTTTCAGATACAGATACGAATACGGATAGTCTCGGATATGGATACGAATCGGAATTAAATGTTACGGATATAGATCGGATATCGGATGGATACATATATTTTTCATAATTAGCTTGTTAGTTACAAAACATCTATTATATTATTAAAATATTAGTCATTAATTATGTTATAGTGTTATATTGTTCATCAAAATATAAATCTATATGCAATTTAATAAATTATTCGTATATTATATAATTTAATAAATCAATTTAAGAATATATATCACATTTGTTGTGATTTAAAGTGTAAACAGTCGGATACGGATAGTAAAATGTCTTATCGTATCCGTATCCGTTATAATTTTTCGGATACAGATACGAATACAGATAATCTCAGATATGAGATACAGATACGGATCAGATAATTTAAGTATTTTTCTGAATTCGGATTCGGACTAAATCGGATATTATCCGATCCGTTTACCCCCCTACTCCAAGTGCATCTATAAAACTTATGTTGGGGAATTGTTCACTAAAATATTATTAATTAATTAATTTTTTTTTTCTTTGCATGTTTCAAGCCCGTAGGCACAATATTATTAATTAAATCATTTAAACAAATCAAAGAGTCTCTTTTTAGTTGTTCTCTGTTCTCCATCTTCTCGAATTCCTCTCTATCTCTCCCCAGTCGCCATGAACGGAGTTTCCGAGCCACCACCGGAAAGCAACAACAAGTCGAGACCAACCATCGTGTCGGAGCGACCTCCCAAACCGATCACTGTTTCACGTCCGCTGCGTCGTGACTTCCTCCTTCACCTCGAGGCCTACCTCGCGCGGCGCGATGGTGTCGACAAACTCCTCAAGATCTCTCGCTATGCTGCCAAGATCCTGCTTGCGACTCCCTCTCGTGGCGGAGCGCTCGCGCCTCGCCTTCAGGCCTTTGAATCCAGTGTCGGTCTCAGTCGAAAAGCGTTTCGATTGGGTAAGTTTATCCAGGATGTAAATTCTCTCCGTTTTTTCTCCTTCTCTAAAACGCTGTGCTCCTCTCCTCTGGATCTCTTGCTTGCAATTGTGGCCTTTGGTGGAGAAGGGGTTTATTTCTTCATTGAGCAGTTCGTGTGGCTCGCAAAAGCTGGGCTCCTGCCAAGTGAGATTGCTCCTCCTTTGCAGAAAATCAGCACCTGGTCTGAATTTATCGGGTATTTTGGGAGTGTGGCGCTTAAGACCCGAGAGATGAATAAGATCAAAGCTTCGATCGAGGCAAAGAAAGAGGAGGCGGATGATGATGAAATGGAATTGGAGAGATTGAATGCAAAACTTGAATTGAAAAAACTGTCAATTGTGCAAGATGCGGCAGATGGTGTGATGGCATTGTCAGATGTAAAGAGCTTCCATTACGGGACGGGATTTAGTTCTGCAGTGTGCGCCACTGCCGGAATGATTTCAGCTCTAATTAGCACACATAGGAACTGGAGAGCATGCTGATCAAGGTACCATTTCTCGGATTATTGTGGGTCTTTGTTTAATTTTTTTTCCTCCTGCTGAGTTATTGGTTGTAGATGTTAAATTAGAGATAGATATAATAAAAGGCTGATCAATTTTTAATTAGAAGTAACTGTTCTTCTCAGAGTGAAATAATGTGAATTGTCATAGTGTTTTGCCATGTATACAAAAGGATGGTTAATATCAAGGGGAAATATGGCTTCTTAATCACAGAGGCCTCAAATAATTCATATAATTTTGTTTGTTTATCATGACTGTCTATGTCTTTTTGGCGTGTAGAATCTTAGCTTTGTAACATTTTTCTGATTGATGGTTAAAAAGAGGTGTATTGTACCAAATTCTTATATAGAACACTCGTATGGTAGGGCTAAGAGCTAATATAATTTGATTATTTTGACAAAGAACAGAATTAGTTGGAGGCAAATTTATCTTTCATAAGCTAATTGGAATTTTGATTTCCTTGATAACATCCCAGTCTAAGCATATTGAAATTTGTAGTTAAGACTGAAAGTTGTTAACTAATATTTTGAACAAGTCAAAAGCTGGAATCCCTGGCTGGCTATACCAGTCTAGTTTGTGCCAACCATGGTTTTGTCCAAAACCAGAGCTTCCTGTTAACATTTCTAAGAAGCAAAATTGGTATTTGAGTGTTGTTCATTTTTCTGTGTTTTGCCTTATCCTACTATTGAAGGGACTGTTAGAGATAGTGATGTTCATATCTTGGATAAATACTTGCTTGTGGGAGAGTTTTAGAAGTGTACATATAAAATAAAATAAAAAAGAAGGATGACAGTTAATCATAAAAATTTTCATTTTGTTACTGAGATATAATAATGTATAATATAGTACTGTTTCAGAACATGGGTTTATGCTGGTAATACTATTATCCTCTGTAAAGAAAGCAAATTTATCATAAGAGTTTCTCTATTTTTTTCTCTTTCTTTGTTAGTTTCTGGTACATCAAAAAATTTCCACAGTGATTGAGATAATTTACTACATAATGTGGTAAAAGCTACAAAATTGTATACCAATATTAAATATTGATGTTGCAAAATTTTAGAGTTATAGCTGCTCCTGTAAGGTAATTTAAATATTGTAAGTGTTGTCATTGTATATCTTGTTGAGACAAAATGGGACTTGACAGAACGAGGCCAAATTATATAATTTTAAGTATCTACCAAAAGTTTCCAGGCGGATTTGGAATATACGATTCCTGGGAGAGTATTATATTAGTCATTTGTCTATTTTTAAAGATATTTTCTTCAAAGTGGTCAAATTCAAGGTTTCTAGCACGTAGATTGACGCTTAAAAACAAATGAAAAAATAATAATAAACAAAAGGGTATTTATGCAGACATATGCTTCTAGTCATATAATTGACAAACGATCTTTCTCTATTTTTTTAGTCGGACTTTAAAGTCATATTTGGAATTATGGATTGTGTGAACTGGCGTTTAAAAATATAGGAGAATTTCATGCATATTCTTTAATAACTTTGAAATAACCTAATATCATACTTATCCTTTTAAATTTTTCAGAATTCACAAATCTATTCAATTAATCACCTTTTCTATAACCCATTTTAAATTTACATAGTACATTTTTTATCCTTTATTACAAAAATAAAATAACGTAGTATGCTTGAGATAAATATTTTGTCTTCTAATTGACTGGGTTGTGAGGACAAATTGTTCATTTTCTTACATGTGATGCACTCGCAAGCGTATGCCTCACTATGTACACATCATGAGTAAAGAAATAATCAAATGCAATCGAAAAACGATCAATTAAAATACTAAATATTTTCTTACACAAATCATATATTTTGATTTTTAACATAGAGTACAATGGTTTTTTCCTATAAATATAAAATAGATTGTTAATTGAAGATGCAATAAATTGAGTAAATTTGTGGGTTTTTATAATTTAAAAGGGTAAATGTGATATTATGAATTGTAGAGGGAGGGATACATAATTTTTAAGATTTTTGAAGGGTGTATATGAAATTCCCCCTTAGAGCATCTCCAACAATAATTGCTTATGGATTGCTTATGCTGATGTGTCAATTGTTTTTGTAATTACTGGGTTGTATGGCTATTGCTTATTTAGCAATTGTTGGAAAGAATTGCTTAATAAGAAATCATTTTCTGAAGATAAGTTGGCCAAATGTTTAATTCTTATTGGTCAAGTATCTCATTCTCAATTGTTTAATTGATTGCACCAATGTAGGAGCGGATTGCTTAATTTTTAAATTTTTTATAATTGTTATATAGCAATCTCTTTTTAATTGCTGGATTGGAGATGCTCTTAAAATTATTTTTCATTATTATATATTTCGGAATTCTTTTAAACCTGAATTAGTCAACTGAGGGTTAACCGCTTAGCCACAAATAGATGTTAAATTGCTAATTATTATTCATGCACTCGTAGAAAGTTCGCAATCAAACTCTATTTGAATAAAATAGATGTTTGAATTGGAAAGGCCAGCTTAAGCAACTTTTTTAATAAGTAACAAATTTCAAGTGGAAGTTTTAAACAGTGTTCTCTTTTGTTTTAAAATAGTATACATTTAGGTTAACCTCCACATGTAATGAGAGTAAAGATCTATCAGCAGGGTATTACCAAATTAAACATTCTGTTTAAATTGCATCAAATAATAGATAGAGTTAAGTTTAGGGATCCAACATTAAGTTCTAATCTACAAACTTGTCTAACCAACTTATGGTTTTTATAATTACTTGTTTTAGCCAAAAAAAAAAAAAAAAAAATGAAAAAACGCAATCGATTGAGCTATAAAGCCGACCAAAACAAATTGGATTTGTTCATTCTAAAACAAATCGATAGAAAATATGAGGACAAGAGTAATATAATTTTTGTTTGATAAAATTCATAAAATTTGGATAATTAAGAAGTTAATCAAAGCAAAGGGTATTCCACTGTATTGTGTAAGATTTGGAATTACATCTAAAATAATTCGGAATTGTCGTTTTTTAGACACGACTACAGAAGTGACAGAGGATAACTCCACAATATGAATGTTAATTGGAATTTAATATAATCAAGACAGAATAATAAATTAAGGGGAACAAATCAAAAGAGGTTTATTTTCATAGAATCAATGAAAAAGGTTTTTGCTTTCCTTTTCATTTCGGATACAAACAAAGAGGAGAGAGACAGAGTGCACATTCTAATCCAATTTTTTTTTTCTTTAAAAAAAGAAAAGAAAAGATAGGGGCTATCTGGTTGGTACAGAAAAACTATAATCAAATTGTTAATCCAATTGTTTTGTTTATTATAATGGCGTCTGTAAGAAAAATATATGGAATGAATAAAAAGGGAAAGGTATAGCTTGTGTTTAATATGATACTGAATTGGTTCAGTCTAAGGCGCCTTTTCAATATAATGTATTTTATTTATATGTATTTGTTCATTTTAATCAATAGGGTAGCGGTCACAATAAAATAACAACAGTGGAAAAGAGGGATCCAATTACATTTTTTTTTTGTGACATCAAATTACACTATCTATTTTCAAAGTTTTCAAAAATCAAATAGTCAATTCAAACTGTTCAACATAATGAATATATTAAAATGTGTTTGTAGATCAAATTTTATATTTTTTTGATTTTTTTTTACTACATATTAAGTATTTAACAAAATCATTATATTCAGACCGTTGAATTTTTATACCCATTTTAATAATTAGTAAAAAAAAAATCAAAAAAATATAAAATTTGATGTGAAACCACATTTTAACATGTCTATTATGATGAACGATTTGGATTGACTGTTTGGACTTTAAAAATATAGGGTGTAATTCGGTGTCACCAAAAAAGAGCATAAGTGGATCCCTCCTAAAAATATATATCAATGATTATATAAAATGAGGTTAATGAATACATAATATATACTTATCAATCAATCTGACATTACGAGCATACACATTCAAACAAAATTTTGAGTTCTCTGAATTTAATTTTCAATATTTTTTTCCCTTTCCAATTTGACCTCGCTCTATTTATTTCATCTACAACTTCTATTATTTCATGCTTCATTTTCATTTTTTTTTTTAAAATATCCTGTTGGATGTGCAAAAAAAAGTCTCTGAATTCAGCTCAGACTTTGACTGGGCATTTAATAATTACTTGAATTCTTTAATTTAATTAAGGAAAAAAAAAACGAAAGAAAGGAGGCATTGGAGGCCTAGCAAAAAAAAAAAAAAAAATCGCCAATTCAGAAATAATATGATTGCAGTTGACATTATCCTCTCATATATTGTTTTTTCAAATAAAAAATTGTTAAAGCGAAATTGATTTACTTTTATCTTCTGTGTTATTTTGGAAGAGAGACGAACTTAATTTGATATGGGCCTTAAAATCTGGGCTTGAGCTTCATAGAAGAGTAAACCAGTCCTATTTTATCAAAACCCATTTTGTAAGACCACACGAATAAATTGGTGTTTCTCATGAGTCATGACAGTTTGGAGTGAGTAAATTGCTTTTAACTCATGACTCGCTCATTAAATTTTTTTTAACAACTTATTTAAACTCATTCATTATTAACTTGCTTGTTAACTTAATGATATGAGCATGAGCATATTCTAACTCGCTCATAACTCGCTCATTAAAAATTTGTCACATCTAACCTCAAATAAATCAATGAATCAAGTTTCTGCCGCATTAAATTAAGTTTCACTGCTTCATTAAATCATTGCCTAATTTTGCTTAAAATTTTGAGTAAATGATACGTAAAAATCACCAAAACCTAAAAGCCGGCAGACTAAATTACCAAAACCTAAAAACCTAAAGTACAAAAACCTTCTTTTTGTGACCTTCTTCTTCTATGCTACTACGAGTTTTTACTGTAAAAATAAGGTTAAATAAATTATGACAATTTATTAAATTATATAACTCATGTGTAATTCGTGACTCGCTCATTATCAACTCACTTAAACTAACTCATTAACAATTCGCTCATTAACTTAATAAATCGAGTATAAACATATTTCAATTTGCTTATGCTCGCTTATTAATCACCTCTTAACAGTTACCTTTGAATCTTTTTTTTTTTTCTTTTTTCTCTCTGAGATGAAGATGGAATTAAATACTTGTACTTTAAATATATATATATAAAATTTCAGCTGGGTTTGAACTTTAGATTTCAGTCAGACAATTTGCACTTTTCTTCTAGAAGGTAAAGATGCTACTTATCTTAAAATTAATTACACCTTTTGGGGTTACTCATAGTAAAATTTAGGCAGCCTTTTTGACGGTTGGTGTTATCAGGTCTGTCTCAAAATAATATCTAATATTTTATAATCAATGATTGTTCAAAGTGAGATATGATAATTTATACACTATTATTGTTATCTTTATGTGTTGATTTAAAATATCTCGTGTAAAATATGAACACGTGTCTTTCTCTAAAGAAACGAGACGCATCGTGATTTCTGTTATTGTTATGATAGTTTTTTTTTTTAAATAATGGATTGGAGGGGAATTCATCCAACATATTTTTAAACTTCTGTGTATATATATTACAGATAATTTTTTTACTTTATGAGTTTGAGCCCATAGCCTTCTACATAGGAGTCACGTACCTTTGTTATTAGATTAAAGTCTGATTCGCTTATAATAATTAATTGTATAAATGAGTGAGATCATGATATTATGCCGATTCTATGACTTTAAAATTTAATTTTCAAACTTCTGTGTATGTATATTACAGATAATTTCTTTACTTTATGGGTTTTGAGTTCATAACCTTCTACATAGGAGTCGCGTACCTTTGTTATTAGATCAAAATCTGGTTCGCTTATGATAATTAATTGTATAAAGCACTGAGATCATGATATTATGCCGATTCTATGACTTTAAAATTTAATTTTTCAAAATTTAAAAAGTCTATTGTTTCACATATACAAAAATTCATAGAGTCAATTTTTTTTTAGTTTATATTATTTTGTCTAAAAGAGAGGAAATCATTCTATGGTTTAGAACTTTTAAAATCATTGAATTAAACAGTAAAAGAATCTAGAGACTAGACTTTCATATTTTCTCTAAAAAAAAAAAAAAACTTAAATTATATAAAATTTGCTTCTTATAAAATGTTGACATTTAAATCAAATCGAGCGACTCGGATTCACCATTTAAGCTTTAAAAAGTAAAATTTAAAACTATAGTATTGACCCACGTAAGATTAAAAAAAGAGTCTAATATTAGATTTCTAAAAGAATCATGGACGGTTTGCTAAAGTTGCAACACTAGGCATCGCTAGAATATTTCTAAAGTGCATGTATCCCAATTGTTATCAGCAAAATCAAGTAATACATTAGAATTTTGAAACACATGCTTAATTTAAAAATATCGGATGCTTAATGGAGCATCATACAGTGAGATAATGCAAAAGTGGCTTAAAATTGAATGGGCTCCCTTTTAATGCAATACAAAATCCACAACAAATTATATTATTTCCTGCTAAAGTTGCATCATGAATCATGAATCTACAACCCCGTTGATCCGCTCTTTTGTTTATGTATATCTCCAAACAATGATGATAAAAAATTGTACTGGCTGTTTGGTATAGCAAAATATAGCTTGTTTCAATAAAACATACCAATACGCCACTTTGATTGCAAAAAAGGTGATTAAGAAATAATTAAACACATTGGATGCCAAAATAAAAAAGAAAAAAAGAAAGGAAAGTGCCATGTCTGACAACGCACCACCCATTCTTCTTCTTCTTCTTCTTCATTTTTTTCCTTTTTCTTTTTAATTTTGGCACCTCATCTCATTCTCTGGATAACCCTTTTGAAATAAGTTGAGCTGTCTGAATTGGAGAACTTCGCATTTTGGATGTTCCCGTGTCAAGCTGCCTCCATCTTTTTTTAATTGATTGTCAAATGAACAGTTTATCTGGCAAACATAGTGCATGGGATTTTCAGTGAATTATCGCCGGTAGTGAGGGCTGAGGAGTCAATAGATTCGATGCCTGGTCCAAACTCCAAACTATAGTAACAAACGAATAGTTTGAGTTCGGTTCGAAGAAGTCAAAAATTTGTGATTCAGGTATAATTCATGTATAATTCGTGAATGATTCGATACAACAAAGAAGCAAAAAGAAAAAATAGTGTTTTTATTTTTGTTTTTTTTTCACAAATAATTCGTGACTTGCGTTTGATTCGCGAATAAAATGTATTATACATTTTTTGCATTTTATTCAGAGTTCAGTTCGAAAACGTCAAATAAAGAATAAAATGTGAATAATTCAAGAATTAAACGCGAGTTGTGTGACTATAGTTCAAACTAGGGCTGCACAAAAAATTCGTAGTTCGTGATTCAATTCGAAAATGTTCGTAAAAAACTCAATTCGAAATAGTTTGAAATTAATTCAAACCAAATTCAAACTGGACCTAGTTCGTTCGAAATAGTTTCACAAACTATTCTAGTTCAAAATTCAAAGTAACGTGAACCATTAATTTCTGCTAATGACTTATGTTCGTTGATAAATTAAAAGTTAAAACATAAGGTTGCCCAGCTATAAGTCATAACTCGTAAGTTGTAATTCTCGCTCTCAATTCTAAAATCCTAGAAGACTTTCACCTCTCGCTTTTGTCGACTACGATCACTCTTTATTGTTGTAAAAAAAATCATAAAAGATTCAAAATTAAGTTCGTAAAAAATTCGATTCGAAATTAATTTAAATCAAACTTAGTTTAAAATTAATTCCAATTAAACTCAAACTAGAATAAATTCGATTCGTTTGCAGCCCTAGTTCAAACTGTACATAATTTTCATATTTTCTAAACAATTTCTTCTAATATAATGTATTGCAACCCTAGTTCAAACTGTACATATAAATTTTCACATTTTCTAAAGAATTTCTTCTAATATAATGTAGATAATGGATTATCGGCTCTGAATCCAGAATCCAGTTGATATCTGCATCCGAATTAAATGGATCGGATAAGGATCCGGATAATTTTAGCAGTATAATCAATAGTATCGGATACGAATTGAAATATATTTGATAATATATAAACGGAATAGATATCCGATAGTATCCGGATCCATAAATAAACACCCGCAACAAATTATCTGTTTATTAAGCTCACATCTCCGCTCCCGAGCCTCTTCAGCCCTACTTTTTTTTTTTGAGAAAGCTCTTCAGCCCTGCTTTGAATCTTCGCTTTCAATATTTACTTATAAACATGACTTCTTCCTTCCTAGTGGGGACTAAATTCAACCGTATGGTCCGGACATCCTTTTGTGATTTACTTTTTGCAGACCACCCGTTCATTAATTTATTACAAAAGTTACTCTATTACGATTCAGAGTGGTCCCCACACAACGTGCTATTTTCTAATTTCTGCAATAGATAGCCACAGAATCAATATGTTTTATTAATTTATTAGAAAACGTGATTCAATCGAGTGGTTAGATTCAATCAAGCGCTATTTCCCTGGGTTTTGCATCGAACCACTCGTTCATTAAATATTACAAACTTACAAAGTACTCCATTCCACTGAATTCCTTTTTACATATTTTATATTTAATTGTTCATTCGTTTATTTATTTGAATTTTTTATTTATTAATATTTATAATTTTATATCTTGAAGTGTATAACTCAACTATCCGACAGTTATTCGTTTCGTATTCGTATCCGTGAACTATCCGTTTAAGACGGATTTAATTTTGAATTTTGATATTAGTTTACTATCTATGTCCATTTTGTATCCGCTCATTACCCGACGAATGCGGATATGATATCAGCATTATCCGCTCCGTTTTCACCCCTAAATATCTTACATAGAAAAACTGCAAAAAAGAAATATTATTAGTAAATTATTAGTTGCGTAGATTGTTGTTTGATAATATATGGTATTGTGATAGAATTGAGAATTATGTTATCTCAAAATTTTCACCAGTTCTACATTACATCATCATTTTAAAAGTTTTTTTTTTATTAGAAATAGACTCAGTGAAAGTAGATCTTGTTCATTTTATGAAAAAGAGTTTATATCGTAATAATAAAATTATAAATAATTTAATAAAGCAAACAAAATTTAATATCACCTCTGAAGTAAAATCATATTGGTTTTTTTTTTTTTTTTGAAAAATTGGATATATCCATCTGTTTCATTAGAAACTAATATTGGTTCTTACAAAGCAGAGCTATAACCTCTGCATTTAAACTACATCTGTCTTATTACTCTGGTATATATCAAACCAATAGTATATCATAGTAGAGTTCTAGCATCAGTTTGAAATATACTACAATAAAGCAAGCAAAACAACACAAAAGACCAAAAGTAGCAGAACATAACAGTGGTTACAAAACAGGCATATTAGCATACTAGGTAAAGCATTAGTGATCTGGTGAGGTAATGGATGAACTACAAGCATTGTGGTTTGTTCTTGAGCTGATTTCGGCCTCCAGAGCATCATATTCTGCCCTGTCCCTTAGGTAGTATGACAGGTCCGATCCCTCGAGTCCAAGAAAAGGTTCTACCTCTGAATCCCAGCTGAAGGTTTCCTCCTGAGAGGTATCGGTCCCCAATAGGATTATAAGAGGACCTGCCTGGGACAGCTGAGTTACATCCATAGGTAGAATAAGAGTTAATTTAAGATAAGATTCATCAATATTAGCTTTACACTAGAATGTGGTTATTGAAATATTTGGGCACCCAAGGAAGCTAAGATTAGTACTGGGCTACTATTAAAACATATCTTGTTGCGGCTTAACCAGATGATCCAGATGGTTGCTGCTCTAAATAATTCTATTAATAATTTATCTTTGAGGGGAATGCATACATCCAATAGCCACAAATCTGATATATAATTGCAATTAAAAACAAAATTATTGTGTGAAGCAATTCAAGTCTAAATGACATAAATTATTGGGCATGTGACAAACAAGTGGTCTATGGTCTCAACTGAATTGCAAAATTGACATTTCATATCACCAGACCAACCTTTCTTGACTAAATTATCCTTAGTTAATATTTTACCTTCCTTAACCAACCACATAAATACTTTTATTTTGAGAGGGATCTTTGTTTTTCAAAGTGTGGTATATATCCTATCTTTCATCCCTCCATAGTCTAACCAAGTATACAATGAGTGAACAGAAAATTGGCCTGATGATTTCCATCTCCAGTATATTTTGTCAGGTTAACTAGTGTCAGTATAAACAGATGAATAAGTAAAAAAAGACCTAAGATGGTTCCATTCCAGTAGATAAACCCCAGTTAGTTGTCTAGTAAAGAGAATATATACTGAGGTAGGTGTGATGGCATTATGAACTGAGATTAGAGGATCAAAACAGATTTGGAATAGGTTTGGGTATTTACAGTAAATGGAGCACTCTCCTGACCATCTATCTAACCAAAATGATGTGTCAATGCCATTTCCTGCTATTTTATTTATTCCTAAGTCTGCAATGTGTCTAATGGAAATTATTCCATACCAAAAAGAGGAGCTGTGAGAGATATTTAATCCTGAAGAACTGTATTTGTCTATGAGTATATCTTTTCATTTTTCAGAAGTGGTTAGGTCTTTAAATCTATACCACCAATTGGCAAATAGGGAAATGTTCATTCTTTCTAAATTGATAATACTTAGGCCACCTTGAGATTTACTGAGGCATACTTGGTCCCACTTCACTAGATGGTATTTTTTTCTTGAGGTTGGGGATAAACCAGACCATAAGAATCTTTTCCTTATTCTATCTATTGTATTCCTAACTTTAATTGGAATTTTGTATAGTGAGAGCCAATGTATGGATATTGCAGATAATACAGAGTTTAATAATGTGACTTTACCTTCTATGGATAAGAGTGATCATTTTCAAGATTGTAACCTATTATCAATTTTTGTGATCAAGGGTTGCCAGTCAGAATAATTAAGTTTTTTCCAGTGTAGAGGTATTCCTAAGTAAGTAATGGGCAGGGAGGACAGTTGGCAGCCTAGTTGGTTGGACAGATGGACTGCTAAGTCATGAGATATGTTGAGTGGCACTAGAGCACTCTTATGAAAATTAATTGTTAACCATAAGAGTGCTTCAAAATCTATTAACAGGAATTTTAAGTGTTCTACCATCTTGGGGTTGGCTTCGAAGAAAATTAATGTGTCATCTGCAAAATGGAGGTTGAGGACTTTAGGGGCATTATTAAAAGAACCTAATCCAGAGAGCAAGCCTGCTGATTGTGTTTTTCCTAATATTTTGTTAAGATTGTCTGCACATAGATCAAGAAGAAGTGGTGATAATGGGTCCCCTTGTCTAAGGCCTTTTTTACAAGGAAAATAAGGACTTGGAGAACTATTGAAAGAGATGCTAGTTCTACTACTATCTAAAATATCATTGATCCAATTAATAAAGAGAGGACTAAATCCTCTGGCACTAAGTACTTCAAGTAAGAAGTCTCAATTTACATTGTTGAAGGCTTTCTCAAAGTCTAATTTGAGTAAGACGCCTTTTTGTTTACTAATTCTAACCCTGTGGATGACTTCATGAGCACACACTATATTGTCACCTATAAGTCTGCTCTTGATGAAGGCAGCTTGAGAATCATCTATTAAGGGATCAATTACTTTGGATAGTCTATTTGTTAAGAGTTTAGTGATGATTTTGAAGCTACAATTGATTAAGCTAATAGGCCTAAAATTCTTAATGTTGGATGTTTCTGCCTTTTTTGGGATCAAGCAAATTGAGGCCATATTAAGTTTGGAATTGTCTAAGGTCCTATTATAGAATGATTGTAAAAGTAAGAGCAGGTCGTCTTTTACTAAATTCCAGTATGTTTGGTAAAGTAAAAATAACATCCCATCTGGGCCTGGAGCTTTGGATGAGTTACATGAGAAAACAGTACTTTTAATCTCCTCTAATGTGAAGGGATGATCAAGAAGTGATGTTTAGAGTGTTGTTAATTGTTTATCCGGTTTCCATAGGTTAGGTTGAATAGAAAGGAATTTAGTACTAGCAGTTCCTAGTAAATTTTTGAAAAAAGAAGAAATATGGTTTTGAATGACTAGTGGATCATATTAATAACCCCATCAATTTCTAAGGACAGGATAGTATTTTTCTGTTTTCTAATGGTAGAGGTTAGGTGAAAGAATTTTGTGTTCAAGTCTTCTTCTAAGAACCATTTGAGTCTAGCCCTTTGTTGCCAATGAGATTCCTCATCCTGATAAATTTTATATAGTGAGGTTTGGCAATCCTTCAAGTTATTAAAGTCTATATCTGTTAATGAGTTGGAATCTTGTAAGCTTTCATAGTATTCTATTTGTTCTAAGAGGTGTTGTTTTTTTCTTTTAATATCTCCCTGGATGTTTGCATTCCATCCTCTGAATTTTTTCCTCAAAAATTGTAATTTGAATTTTCAGTCATTCCCCAGATCATAGCCTAACTGGAAGGATTGCCACCATGTGGCTAGAAGTTCAGAGAACCCTTCCTGGGTAATCCAAGATTTTTCAAACCGAATTATTTTTCTAGAGATGGTGGATATTGAATCTGTATGCAAGATAATAGGGTTGTGGTCTAAGTAAATTCTAGGTAAAGATGTTACAACTGTGTTAGGAAATTGAGAGAACCAGTCAGTAGTACACAGATATCTATCTAGTAAAGCCTTTGAAATAGATGAGATGGATCTAGACCAGGTGAATTTTTTTATCAATAAGGGTTAGTTCAATTAAATTATGGCTAGAGATAAAGTCATTAAATCTATTGCTAAGGATATAATTATAGGAAGGACCCTGTTTCTCGGTTCTATTTCTAATAAAATTAAAGTCTCAAAATAGCAGCCAAGCTGGAGGGCCTAAAGATGGTATGGAACTAAGTTCAGTTAGAAAAGATCTTCTTTGGATAGCTAGAACAGGACCATACACTACTGTAATAAGATATTCAAAGTTGGCTGATTTCAATTTAATATGAGCTGTGATAGAGTAATCCTGGGACCATGTATTTAGGATCCAAAATTTGAAATCATTTATACCTAATAAAATACCTCCTGAGGCACTTAAAGAATATTTAGAAATCCAATAAGATATGTGTGAGCTAAAAAATCATATTGATTCTAATTCTACATCTTTTGTATGATGTCTTCTTAAAGTGAACTCTCGTAATATTCTACCTTACAATATTACGGAGAATGATGCCTTCTAAAGTAAAGAAACTTACGGTTATAAGGTAACAAAATTCATCCATTTTTATTATTTAGTTCATAATTCCCTTTAGCAATGATTCAAATCAGTGTTGTAAATAACGGTATGTGGTTGTCAGACGGACGAGTATTGTCAAGCAATTAATCAGTATGCGATTGATTAATCAGAATTATGTGGACGATAAATTACTTGTGTTCATTAAAATTATATGTATATATTCTTAATTTATTTAACTCATCAAACTTACCAATACTACTCTTATTTAATATATGATATAAAAAAACTGGGTTTATCATACACGAAAGTATAATAACATATTAACACGCGGAAACATAGCCAAGTGAAATCAAGACGTATGCACTTATTCACCTCCGATTAATTAATTTTTGAAAAATATAATTCTATTAATATTTTTTTTCTGAAAAACATTATGAAAATATACATAAACTTCGAAAATTTATAATTTCCTCACTGCTAATTTTTCTTCTTCTAAAGATATACTATTATATGTTCTTCTAAAAATACACTTTCAAGGGATCAAATAAGAGCTGATGGATGTCTCTGCTTAGTTTTCTGTTTTTGGTGTTTTCTAACTGTTTTGTTTTGTATGTTACCCTCTATTATTAGGTGATTATTGATTTTGATGTATTTAGTGTTTTGCATTTATGTATAGTTTTATTTATTTATTAAATTTCTGCTTTATTTTTGGTATTAAGTTAAGTTTGTACATACTTTTATATTGCTAAATCAGCAGGATTTCTTTAAATTATGGACTTATAATTGTTGTTTTTTTTTAATTACTATTATTTTAATTTTACGGATTATTAAAATTTATTTGGCTATAATTTTTTTTTATATATTTGTATAAATTTATTACTTATAGAAAATTATTTCATATATCGTTATATTAATTTTATGCGGTTTGCTCAATTTTCACATCTTACTTTGTTATTGAGGATATAAAAAAATATTATAAATAATTTACAAGGTTAAATTAGTCATTAAGCGAAAGAAGTCTCCCGCCCAAATAAGGAATGCTATCTTTTGTAGAGTTTTTTGTGTGGAGCTGTGAGAAGCTTTTAATCTGGTCTATTTATTTTGATCAGACGGACTATATCAGATTTCAAAAAAATAGTCTCTCTGTTCTAGTCTGTCCAATCGAAAACGAACATATTAGATAAAAAAAACCTCACGGCTCTGTACGGAAAAACTACGCAGAGGATAATCTCCGGCCCAAACACTCCCTTCCTTCCAGTAACCTCTACATTAACGCACCGTTTGAGGTAATTCATTTCAGCCATGTGATCTAATTTCGGACCAATCCGGCTCACGCCTATAACGAAACGGGCCCTTTAGTATTAAAATCGAACGGTCCATGTCGTAACTCAAACGGTGCGATAATGCAGAGGATACGAATTCATCTTTCCAAACCAATTTATTTATTTCTGTCGTTCCTCAAATTTGAGAGCATTGCTTCTGTTCATGGCGGCGGCGAAGAAGAAAATCTCACCGACATCTAACGACGACTCTTCTTCCGAGTCCGAGTCCGAGTCCGAGTCCCATCCGTATCCGCCGACAAAAACCCTCAACGATCCCGAGAAACCCTCCGAGCAATGTTATAAAGAAGAAGACAAGCAGAATAAGAAGGCAAAGTCACATTTTCTGAATTTCACCAACTTTAGTAATCTTAATAATTTACTTATACTAAGAAGACCAAAAACATTTGTCTTTTATTGTTTCCTATTTGATTTATAGGAATCGAAAGGGGTCCAAGTCAAGTCAAGCCAGAAACTGAAATCTGAAAAAAAAAAAAAAAGTGGACATGAACTGGTATACACCGAGGTATTGCATTTGTGGCAATACTAACTCTTAGAAATTCAGAACTGAAATGATTTCTATGAGAAATTCCATATTATTGATGTCCTTTATATTGTTGCTCTAGATAGCAGATAGGGATTAGTTATTTAATGGCCTGTGTCTAGTAATCAAATGAGAATCAAAATTAATCTTTTATATATAATATATATACCAGAACCAGACTTTAGTTTTGGTAACACAACTGAGTACAAGAGCTCAATTTCAACTTGTCCCCCTCAAAATAGGTTCATATTTGCTGTTTTCAAGCCAGCTATAGCAGTTGCGTCATTGCACAGTATCTGTTTCACAAAGCAACCTAAAGAATGGGTTTAAAACAGAAACATCTATTTAGTACCACCACCCCTAGTAGGTATTTAAGCTGCTTGCGTCATTGCATAGGCAAGCATGCTAGTAAAAACACAAAAGCCTCTTTGTCATACTGCCCTTTAGATTGACAAGTTTGTTTAAGAGTTTACATCAATGTGTTTATTTTATTTTTGTTGCCCTTGCTGATAAAAACAAGTCACTGGAGGAGAGACAGGATACACACTTGAGTAAGAGTAAAGAAATGAAGAAAAAACATCAGGAGAGGAGTTCCCGAAAGGCATTCCATGTAGGTCTACGTCTTTGTCTTTTTAGGAGGGGTTTTTGGAAATTTTATCTGCAATCTCGAAGGAGGCAAAGCATTCGGGTCTCTGTACCTGCTAATAACAAGTACCTAGAGAAAGACAGCCAGAGATCCAGCAGTAAACAGGACAAAATGGATAAGAACTACTATGCCAAGAGGGTTGTTATGACGATAGCAGGGGAGGATAGCTTTGAGGTACATAATTAGATTACTCTATTGGAATTTAGGATATTCAGAACTGAAATGACATCTCTGTGAAATTCCTGATTATTGTTGTCCTTTACATTATTGGTCTAGATAGCTTCTGATTTGGAATTAATTTTATGACCTGTGTCTAGTAATCAAATGAGAACTGAAATTGATCTTTATATACTAGAATCTGTTTCACAAAGCAACCTAAATAATGGGATTAACACAAAAAACATCTATTTAGTACCACCATCCCTAGTAGGTATTTAAGCTGCTTGCCTGTTTAGGAACCATGTTCTCATTCAATGCAAAAAGGGTCTCGTTTACTTTGCATAGGCAAGCATACTAGTAGACAAAGGCCTTTTTGGCAGTACATACTGCCCTTTAGATTGACAAATTTGTTTAACGGTTTGCATTAATGCGTTTATTTTGTGACCTTTCAATCCTTTCATGATGCAGTTTTAACAGTGTTGGTTCTCTTCTTCATTATATCTGTAGGATTATTCTGGGGGAGTAGATACACAGCCATCATGGAGACCTCCAATGCCTATAGAAGATGGCATTTGGAAACCAATTCATGTGAAGACAAATGGCGAAGGGAGGGAGAGACTCTGGGATTCAGATGTTTTGATAGAGGTTTATGACGTGAAAGTGGACCTATGCGGGAAGGCGTCTAGCAATATCCATGGTACGATCATCATGGACTGCACTATGTACCTTATATACCTCTTCAATCGGGACAAAGAAAGTGCACTGATGATTCACAAAAAGGTAAACGGTACACTATTAATATCCTATCACATAACCCCACCACCACCCCCTTCTCTCACTCTCTCTCAACATTTATTTCTTTTCATTCTTCTAGGGTTCTTTGCCGTTAAACAGTCCTGATATAGCCCCTTTGGCTTATGAACGAATCATGACCTTTCTCGACCTCAACTTAGATGACGACTTACTATGTAGAGGTGTTGTGACATTTAATCCTATTCACCATCCCGTGAACAAGTGGTTGTGTTACGAGTATAAAGAAGGGAATTGTTCCGTGCACGTGACCTTGTCTGTGATGGAAAGTGCTTGGCTTGCTGAGCTTGATGTGAAGCTAATCAAGACTACTGAAGAGGAAACAATAGTAGATTTTAGAATTCATGGTGATATTATCACTTACATCAACAATATGCCCTACCTAAGAGACTTCATTTTCAGCAAGAAGATCGATGATTGCTCCACTATCAAGCCTCTGGAGTCCATACCCTTGTCAAGATCTTTGTTTTGTTGCCGTCATGGCTCATCCGTCGTTGTTAAGGTTGATCTTTGGAATTCTGACACCAATGAACCCTTTGTACGTGGTGCATTGCTTTTCTCGCCGGAGTATTATGGCGACTCTGATGTGGGGAAACTAAGCAGTCAGTATGGTGAGATTCAAATAAAAGTTAATTGGTCCACACATTTGAAACATCCAAAAACCCGTGAAGCCATTAACTTTCCCTTGCTTACAGACATGTGATTGAGTTAATTGGTGGTTCCAATGTCAACCTCTCCTCCAAACTAAAGAAACATGACTGACTTCTTTGTAATGTGCGTATGTCTAATTTGGTTGTTTGTCTATCTATATTAGATAAGCACAAGTTGCTATATATATTTTTGATAGTTGTGATCTTAAGACTTTTGATATACGCATGGAAATTCGAAAGCCAAGCGATCAATATTTAGTGAAATTCAACAAATAATTGTTAAAATAAAGTCTACGACTTTAGCTAAAAAACCAAACAATAATTTCTAGCGAATTATCAAATTATAATTTCTTGTTTTACTTCACTGATTAGTTTGCAGGAGCAATGACTATTAGTTCCATACTAATTTTTGGAATACAGCACCAGGATCAGGATTAGGATTATGCTTTCCTACTAGGTCCCATCTTAGCTGTATTATTTACCTTTTGAACTCGTAAATTTTCATAATTAATTTATTGCATTAATTAATTAATTTTCAATATTATTTTATAATCTATCAAACTTATCGTATATACACCGTTAACAATTTCCTTCCACATGATTTTTTTAGATTCGATTGAACTCGATATGGATTTTTTTTTTTTAAATAGAATTAGTTTTAAAGGTTTTACTGGAAACAGCTCTGCTCTGATCAAAGTTTCAAAAATAGCCTCCACCGATCCTTCCAAAATTTTTGCAATCCTTCCAAAATTTTCTGTTCTCATCATGGAATTTGCACAAATCATTTTGATACTTGAAACCGTAATGAGCAAATTAATATATAATGCTAAACCCATCCCAGATGCCCTAATTACGATAGATAGCTTACTTTCTAACCTTCTGCGAGAATTCATGGGTAACAGTAGAGCTCGTTTTTAGTTGGTCTCTCTCGCTTGAAGTATAAACCTTTAAGCTTGCTTGTGTTGAAAATTTCAGCATATATGAGAATTACATAATTTGATTCCATAGTAAGTTTCTCTTTGATTGATATGGTGTGATTCATTTTTAATTTTGGATACAAGCTGAACAATAACTTCGAGTAAAAAGAATGAAGGAGAAAGAGAACCATGGAGAGAAGAATTCTTGAGGATTTAGAATCAGGGAGGGAAGGATTTTTGGGGTTCAATTTTTCTCAAAGTAGGAAAGATCTATAGGTGTTATTTTTCTCATGGAAGGAACATTTTTTTTTATTAGTTCTTTTATTAATTAGGGTCAAAATTGGTATTTGAAATGAAAATTTTTAAACCAAGCCTCCACCGATCCCTAGGATCGGTGGAGCAAAATTCGAGATTTTCTGTGGCGTGGGATCAGCGCGTGTGGCAGAGGCTAAAAAAAAGCTACACCGATCCCTAGGATCGGTGTAGGGATGATCATTTTTGCTCCACCGATTCTACGGATCGGTGGAGACTATATTTGAAACTTTGATCAGAGCAGAGCTGTTTCCAGTAAAATTCTTAATACTAATTCTATTTTAAAAAAAAAATCCTCGATATGTCTAGGAAAGTTGTTTAATTTTGTACGGCTTTAAAGTGATATAATTCGTCTCTATTAAATTGTAATTTGTATCTCTCTTATTCGTAATTAAGTTTCTAGTTTTAATTTTAATTGTAATTTGTATCTCTCTTTTTCGGTATGTCTAGGAAACTTGTTTAATTTTAATTGATGTAGGGTCAATCCGGTCGGAGTTCGAATGCACGGCACCTTTAATATTGAGCAGATCGAACGGTCCGGATCCTAACTCAAAATTTGAGTTACTTTAGGAAATCGGAATTCAGACCGGAAGAGAAGAGATGAATGGTTGGACTTGGTGGACCTTCTAGAAAGTACATATCCTCTGAGATATCTCAACTTTTGCGTGACTGACGTGTAAGGTGCTTCGGTGCCTGTTCGTATTCGGAGATAGCGCGGAGGCAATATTATTTGTGCTCTGATTTGTGCAGAACGTATTGAACGGTTGAGATTTTCCAGAAAATAACACTCACTGTTTGAGACATCTCAGAGGATGCGAATTCCTAGAAAGGAGAGTAGAAACGAACGGTCAAATTTGGTCACTTCCAGATTATTTGAGGCAATTTGTGTATACAAGACTAGAGGGGTCAACGGGTACGATAACAGTTCAGAACTTTAGATAGAACATTTTCATAATTGTACGTTATAGATTGTTATTCTGTATTTTATTCTCATCTACTACGAATCATTTTAAATGTACTTTACTTTTATCTGTTATGTCTTTTAGATAATAAAACGATAGTCGATAAATTGATAGCAATATATTAATTATTTTTATTATTTACTAAATAAACATTAAAACATATTCATTTCACATATATATATATACGTGTTTGGAAGGTTCAAATTTATTAAGATTTGTTAGATTTTATTTACATGTTTAAATAGTTAATTAAGTGTAACACA
The DNA here is from genome assembly GCA_964058845.1 of Carex sylvatica. Taxonomy (NCBI): domain Eukaryota; kingdom Viridiplantae; phylum Streptophyta; class Magnoliopsida; order Poales; family Cyperaceae; genus Carex; species Carex sylvatica. The sequence goes on from CAXKVR010000160.1 coordinate 36,581, forward strand.
ACTACAATGAGATAGTTGGAGAATATATGAATATTTATTGCTCATTAATATATATAATATATATATATTTTTTTTATAAATTACCCGATTGAATAACAGGTACGAAATAGATTTTATTTGTACCCATACCTGATAAGTTTACAAAAAAAAATTCTTACCCGTACCCGTTTTATCAAATATGTAATGGGTCAGATAAACGGATAAAAGGTTGCCATTGGCACCCTTATACAAGACCGTAAGAAAACATGTGTTTAATTATATCGCTCATAGACATAGTGATAAATGAATTATTCAGATTCGGTGTGGCGAAGTAAAAAATCCGTGATTCAAAAATAACTAGATGCTTTGTTGCGACGTTGCCGGAACTATTTTTCGGTGCATCTTGGTGAAAAGGGAATGTACAGTTTGTTCTCTGAATTTGTTGTCTTCATTCGGATATGTATATATGGAAATTGAAATATAAGTTGGGAAAGAAAATAGCAAAAAGAACTTGTTCAAGAAGTAATGTTAATAGTTTACAAATATATTACATAGTATTTAGCACAACAATGAAGTTGGAGAAGGTAACTATCTTTTCAATCTTATGATATAATCAATTATTGTCCATAAAGCAGTACTTTACATTTGGTTAGCAGCTCAGCCTTTGCTCGATATGAAGTGAGATGTAATTCAGAAATTTTGTTTGTCTGTGGATTCTTGTTTTTATTCGTGTAGAGACATTTCGCTTTGTTTGAGAAGTTCTTTCCCACCTACGATCTGCACGTGCGTTGATTTCCTATCAAACAACTGAGTACAGGTTCAGTTGTCTCTCTAAAGTTCAACAGTTGTATAAAAGCAGAACATGACTTGACAATTCAAAATCAAAATGTATGTAAATGGTACCAATACAAATACAATTAGAAGACTTGATTGATCATACATACCAGTGCTAAACTTGGGAAAGAATGTATCTTTATCAGACCAGATTGGTAATGAAAATACTCATAATAGACAAACTAATTCGAACTGATGGCACATTACCACTACCAGACTTGGTTGTTCTGTACTGTTCAGCATTAACAAAAAACCTGAACCAGTACCAAGACTTAAGCTGGGGGCTCCTAAGGTAATTGTGATGTACTAGACAAATATGACCAAACTGATTTCATGTTATTGCTGTGGTAGCATTACCTGAGAAGGCAAGCATGACTCGTGAAAGCTAGAAGGACAGGTGTCACAGCACACCAACTCACCATCATCTCCACATAGTGCACACATATCATTATTTCTCTCAATATTTCCATCTGTACTTCTCATTCTCTCTTTTCTCCCCTTGTACTCCACGGACCAAGCATTGAGCAAACACATCACGTATGGCATATAGAATAGAAAATTTGTGGAAGCACTTACACCTAAAATCTTAATAATTTTAGGTGAATTTGGCTTCGTATATGGCACCAATATTTACAACAGCAACATAAAAATAGGATTTGAGCCTGTAACGGAACCATGTTTATCATAGGCTTCAGTTAAAAATATGCCTGTGGTGCTATGCGCGCACAACACCAATCTGACGGTGCTACAGCTCTAAATTTTCATGTTTGAGATTAAACTATTGATCTTAGCACTTAATTCGATTCTGCATACGAAAATCTTGTAGTCAACCAAATTGTACACCTTAAAAAATTCTTTCACTATTCTTTTTTGATAGACACAAAAACATTTATTTTAAAAATCTAGATAGTTTAGAACAAAGGAATAGCCAGAGGTTTAAATTCAAAATATAACATGAAACTTTTGATCAAGAATGAAAAAGCTTCTTATATGAAGAATAACATTGAAATATACCTGACACTTGATCAAATAAAAAAGATAAATTATATTTCTTTTCCCTTGATTAGAATAAGAGTAAATAAAATTTATGGTTACCAGTACCAGTTAAGTAGGATCTGTGTCAATTGGTCAAGAACCCTCTTTGAGTTTGCGAACCAAAAACTCTTGTAATGATGCATAATTTCGTAGTGGCAATGTTGTCTTCTAAATCTAAATTATAAGAAGATCACAAACAAACTTGCTGCATGGAAAAATCGTCTCTTTGAATTTTCAGAGAGGAAAAGAGGACAAATTGAACCCTCTAACCATCATTTTATCGAACATAATATAACCAAAATGCTTTGTATTGTAGAACATCCATAACTCGAGCTGTATTAAGCACTAATTTCTTACCAACACATAATTTATATTATAGAGATGTAGAGATAATCATGTTGGTAGATACTACACCCATTCAAGTTATGTTGATAATGGTGGTGCATAATTTTATGATTATTTTGACTACATGCTTATTTTCACAATTTCCTGTGGAAAAATAATAGTAACATTAGTATTTTTTTTTTTCAAAAAGGGCCACAGGCCACCCATGGGTTTATGTGGCTCTGCCACTATGTTGAAAGATCAATTCATACATCTTAGCATGATAGGTGAAGTAATGTTCTTATAAATAATATAAACAACAAACAGTAATAATACAAATACCATAATGGAAAGCATGGGCCCATGCTTTGTAGACAGTGGGGAAGAAAAATATTGTATTTTTTGCTTCATAAAAATAAAACAGTAAATATATGACAGAAAAAATAAAACAAAGCGCTCAATATAACATCATAATTTTGATATAATAAAACAATAATAATAAAACAAAGTGCTCAACAAATAGTAATAATAAAACAAAGAACAAACTATATCCAAAATCTTGATATAGAGTGCAAAGGTAGAAGTTTCATGAAATTTCCTAACAAAAAGAAAAAAAAAATTCATGAAAGATGCTTGTGCTTGAATTCATCAGCAGGTTACTTTGTATAATTTACACGTTTGATAAAAAATATACAAATTTTAATAAAATTTGTCCGAAGAATTCATTACCTTCACATCAGGTGAAAACTAAGATTCAATACATTTCTCTTTTCTATTCTCAAACCTTTCGAAAATAAGATGCAAAACATGGAGAAAACTGCACTAATAAGTTGCAAACCTTAAAAAAAAAATTTACCGTATGGGATATTGACATCGACTTGAATTGATGTCATTTTTTTCTTTGGGTGAAACGCTTAGTGGCTAATTTTTTATGGATAGCATTGATTGTTTTGTACTATGAATAGGTAATATTGTTTAGCTTGGTGGCTTTCAATAGTACACATGCATAAATGTATGAGAAAAGTGGGATAGTGGGGAATGTATCTTACCAGTTTGGGATCAGAAAGTGGACTCGGAGTTGCTTGCACATTCTGAGTTGTTGCTTTGATCTAAAGAATTGAAGTATCAAGCAACATTGTTAGTGTACGACCTTCCATATTTTATGAGATGTAATCTGCCATATTGCATATGTATCTTAGTGTGAGAATTGTGAGAAAGAATTAAGTGTTTCTTTTAGATTTGAGGATGTATGTTTGTAAAATTGAAAAGTGAAGCACAAAGAGTAGAGAAATACCTAAGTTTCTGTACAAAGATGAAAACACCTATTAAGATGTACATAACGGTGGAGCGGAATTGTGTAGACTGAATTTTGTCATCAATTTATGTCATTGGGAACAGTAAAATAGAATATGATGATACATGTGTGCAGGAAGATATTAATTGAAGTAATGGAAACAAAAATGCGGTAGACATGTTATGCATTATAGTGACATGATATGTCGTGAAGAATACCGTAAGTAGATTTTATAGCATATCTTCTATAAAATGAAGACAAACTGACTGTTCTTCCCAAATTAGTAGTAAATTTGCAGTTGGTCATTGTTTATTTCCTGTACGTTTTTTTTTAAATGTGTCCACTTAAGAACGTAGGTAATTAATGTGAAGGGTAACAAAAGCTTGGAAGTACTGTTGGAAAATTTGATTTGGCACACTTATTTTAGGTTTATTTAATTTAGTAAGAGGCATTAAGAAGGAATTACATAATTAACAGAAACGATAGCAACAAAGAAGCAAATTTTGTCAATTTCAAGTGAAAAATTTCAATTTCAATCATAAGGAGAGAAATTTCAATAAATTACCTGTGTACGATAAATTATGTCCCTGTGAAGCCCTTCTTACACCTACAGCATGTATCCATGCGCGATATTGGGGGGAGCCTCCTGAATGCACAAAATTAATATTGGGATCGTAAGGTTGAACTTTAAAATATTAATTGAAGTCAAAATTTGTCACATCTAATAGACATTAATATGCATCATTGAATGGAACATTTGTCACCATGCAACAAATCTATGAAATACAAATTGAGGACCTTTGAGATTTTACAATTGGGAGTGTCGTAGTTGATGGAGAACAGATAAATTGAGAAGCTTGAAAGTAGGATCACCTGACCTGTGTAATTTAGAGAACGATAAGTGTCATCACTTCAGCTCACCTGGGTAGCGGTCTTACTCAGAAGGTACCTACGGAGGTTGGAAATGAGCGGAGGAGCAGAATATGAGGTCAAGCTGCATATGGATGGAGGGAGGCCTGTGGAGAAAAGAAGGAAGATGAGTGGAACAACTTTCGAGCGGAGGGAACTGGGTTTTTATCTTCAGAGGTGGAAATTTTAGACGGTGAAGAGGACGATAAGGGAATGGACAAGTGGCGGGACTGGGAGATGACAGCCTATTTTTTTTTTTCATTTTTGTGGGTCATTGGAGAAGCAGAGACTGAGTTTGTGTTGAGCTAACGCTGAGCCATTGATTTTTCATCGAACGGTAAAAGGACGGCGTGTCACTATTCATGCTACAGTACCAACACATCCAAAATTAATGTATTATAAATTCGAGTATAATTCAGATTGATTCAATCCTACAAAGGAGCAAAAAAAGAAAAGAAAAAAAAAAAGCCCCAAAAAAAATTCGCATTTTTTTGGCGTTTTATTCACAAATAATTCGTAAAATTCGTTTTATTCGTGAATAATGTCGTAAAAATTCGATCAACCGAATAATTTGTTGTTCAGTTTGAAAACACACAAAAAAAGTTTTATTCGTGAATAAAATGTTAATATTGTTACTATGCTCACAGAAATGGACGGGAGTTGCGTAACAGTAAACATATTGTTTTAGAGAGAGGGGGGGTCCGACGTCCATGGCCCATAGGATCAAACTTGGTTCGATGGGTGATCTTGATCGTTAGATTATCAAATATTTCACTACCTTAATTAATTGAGCATATCTTTAAACATATTTGATTTATCAGTTATTAATCCGGTTGACTGATTAAATCCACTAAAAATTTTCTTCTCAATTACTAAAAAAAAGTACATGTTAGTTAGAGCTGGAATCAGATCCGGATTATACGTTCCCAATCCGCTCCGTGTCTGATTTAGATTCGAATTCGGATATTTATCCGAATTCCGATAGTTATGCAGATCAAGAAAACAATTCAGATTTAGATTTAGATACAAATACTAAGACATAAACGGAGTAGATATCCGCATTTATCTTTTGAATACAGATTCAGATACTAAATTCCAGTATAACTATGCATTAATCCATGATTCGGTGAATTTTTTTGGCATCGCAAACATTATGGAAGAGTTCTATTGAAATTCTGAATGTGTATAATAAACTATGTTGTCCTCTTATATTTTTTTTTATATGAATGATGTGTATGTTATATTATTTGTATGCTTTCTAAATCATCACATTCTTTTTAAAATAAATTTATGCTTTTATATATAATTTCGTGTAATTATAGGATCACTTAAACTAGTAAACCAAGAAACAAGTAAAGACACAGAAGAAATGAAGGATACTATGGGGTAGAATGGGTGAACTAGTTTCTTGCAATATTTAGTTTATTGCAGAAAATAAGTTACTAGTTACATAAATTTTCATATCAAAGGGTTTCATACAAAATTTTAAATTGTGTACTAGTATATAGTTTTTGATAGATCAAATTGCCCCACAAGTACACTATCTTTAACCTACACATAGCTACCGATGCATATTATCAAAAGCTACATAAAAGTAAAAAAAATGTAATCTTGTTTAGCTTATGATTTTCTTATTGATCTTCATTTGTGAAAAGAATTTTATTAGTGTTTTCATATCTTCCCCTTTTTGTTTTTGGTTTTGTAAGCAGATAAATTTGTACTCTACAAATGAAAAATAATTTTTTTGTGCCAAAATGAATTAACATCAATTGGCCTCTACTCTGTTAGATCAGCACCATTTTACTGTGAAAAAAATATTTTCATTTACATCCATGTAAAATAATGATACTACTGATGTTGTAACTATTTTGTAAGCAACCTCGTTTCCTCCTCCACCATATTGAGTTGGGGTGATTTTGTACTTGAGCCGTTGCTTGTTAATCATATTTGAGAATCAATTCCAAAAGGGCAAAACAACAAATACCAAAATTAGTACTGGTACCGATTTTATATTGGAGTATGCATCAGTGAGTCAAGGTACCATCTTGTGCTAACAGAGACTCTGACAGAGTGGTTGGTGGTTTGAGCCTTCGAGGAGGGTGGCAGAGTGGGGCCTTCGACCTTCTCAGCTTCCGTAGTAAAGAGGGAGAAAATTCGAGAAAGACGAGGAGTTTGAGTTTGAGTGAGTTTGAGTTTGGTTTGAATTAAATTCGAATTAAGTTTGGTTTGAATTAATTTTGAATCAAACTTTTTTACGAATTCAATTTCGAATCTTTTACGAATTTTTTTACGACAAGGAAGAGTAATCGTAGTCGCTGAAAACGAAAGGTGAAAGTCGTCTAGGATTTTAGAATTTAGAACGAGGGTTACGACTTAGATGGCCTTATGTTTTAACTTTTAAGTCATCAGCAAAAATCAATGATTCATGTTACTTGGAGATTCGAACTAGAATAGTTCGCAAACCTATTTTGAACGAATCAGATCCAGTTTGAATTTGGTTTGAATTAATTTCAAAATATTTTGAATCGAATATTTTATAAACCTTTTCAAATCAAACTCAAATTGAATCACGAACTACGAATTTTTTGTGTAGCCCTATCGTACCACATTAAAAATTCTTATTGTGCGTCATGCCCATTTTGCCAGTAAGTGTGACTTCGAGAATACACAATTTCAGACGGTGCTTCGGGAAAGGCCTTTCCCGACTCTCCCATCTGCGGTATTCAGAGAAATGTCGTCGAAAGTAGAAGAAGCCATTTATTATGGCTTTTAGTGTTGTTTTTTAATGCCACCATAAACTAGATTTCTTGTAGTGAAACATTACTGTGTTTATTGCCATCGCTGTCTTTTATATCATATTTATCACATATCAAATACATTGACTTCCACTAAAAGCATATTTTGTGGAATTAAGACACGCTAAGAGCATCTCTAATGGAGATTGTTTTACAATTACTTATTCTGACGTGGCTAATGTTATTTTAATTGCTGGGATGTGGATGAATTGCTAATAAAGCAAATGCTTCCTTTTGACACACTGGTAAAATATAACAAAATGATTGGCTGTCAAAAAAAAAATAAGAGAAAAGGTTCTTGTCCATTACCTTTTGTCCACCATTTGTCCACTTCATTATCCGGTTTCTATTTTTTAACGGTTTTTAACGGTCTCCTCTGCTCTATTTAAACATGTCGTAATTTTGTTTTTTGAATTTCTCTCTCTTTCTTTTCTCCTTGCTCACTGTCTCTCGCTACCCTATCTAAACTCCAAGATCTCAACCTTTTCTTTGTCAGATCTACTCTCAATCTCTCCATTACTCAACTTCTCCGCCTTGCTCAAGTATCCCGTGCTGCTCTAATCAACCTCGCCCTCGACATCGTCGGAGGTAGCAGATCATTGGCCGCAGCACTCCGCCATGCTTCGAAAACTACTGTCCTGACGACTAGCAGCGCCAAACGGGCGACAACAACAGAGTACGAGCGTACAACTACTCGTCGGTGCTTTCTTCTCTAAGAGAGGCGACGGAGTACGAGAGTACGAGTGTACAACTATCTAAGAGAGGCGATCTGGTGGAGAGAGATGAGAGTGAGGCGACCTGGAGAAGAGAGATGAGAGCGAGGCGATCTGCAGCATAATCGAGTTATTTTACAGTATTCACTTTGTAGTTTTACAATATGCATTTTGTGGTTTTACAGTATTCAAAATAACTTGTTTATTTACTAATCGATTTAAGTTTCGTTCCTTCTATTGATTTGAATTGATAATCATGATTTCTTTGCTTCTATTGAAGTTTCATTTGAATTGATATAGTCTCAGGCGTGTATGCATTATATGAAAATTGATTTGAATTTTAATTGTGTCATTTACTGTTCAATAATGGATCTCACATTATCTGATGGTCTGATTTGAAATGCATAGTTCGTTTTCTTTTTCTTTATGTCGTTGTTTTGAATTATCTAATGTACGAAATTACATGATTCTATATTTTATTTTACAGTATTCGATTTCACATTCGAAAGAAGAACACGATAGGATTTTATCGTCTCTGAAGTAGTCAATTAACATATACCACTTTATTCTCTTCGACGGACTTCTCTGGCATCTTTCTTAGATTCTAATATGAAGAGACGATCTAAGAAAGGCGATCTGGAGTAGTGATCTGGTGGAGAGAGATGAGAGCGATGCGATCTAGAGAAGAGAGATGAAAGCGAGGCGATCTGGAGTAGTGATCTGGTGGAGAGAGATGAGAGCAATGCGATCTGGAGAAGAGAGATGAAAGCGAGGCGATTTGGAGCATAATCAGGTTGTTTTTATAGTATTCACCTTATAGTTTTACAATATGCATCTTGTGGTTTTACAGTATTCAAAACAACTTGTTTATTTTACAGTTGAACAGATGGTATTGAACTGATGTGTTTTGTTGAGCAATTGTGTTACAGTTTGGAATCGTTATATTTGTAGTGAAGATGTGTCAGTTTACAGTATTGAGCTATTGTTATTTTTTTTTTGTGTTTTTATTCTGAATGTTCTGGATTTATAGTTTAGATATAGCAATTTTACAGTATTAGTTTTTGTTTTCACAGTTTTGGTCGACTATTTTACAGTATTGAAAATTCATATTTTTTAAATATAATTTAATCGTTTTCATCTGCTAATTTTATAATTTGGTACATTTATAGTTTTTTCCTTTTGTTTTTACAGTTTAACTTGATAAATTTACAGTATTGAAAATTAATATTTTTTTAATATTTATTTTATCTTTTCCATCTGTTATTTTTATAATTTGGTAAATTTATAGTTTTTAACTTTTGTTTTCACAATTTAACTTGATAATTTTACAGTATTGCAATTTTTATTTTTTAACATTTTATTTTATCGTTTTCATCTGCTAATTTTATAATTTGGTAAATATATAGTTTTTGCCTTTTGTTTTCACAGTTTAACTTGATAATTTTACAGTATTCATTATTTTGCATGTTTATCACTTTTTTTTTGTCAAAATAACTGCTAATAACTAACATTAACTGCCAATAACTACAACTTCTGAAAGTACAGTTTGAAAGTATATATTTTTTGTCCTGATGTGGAAGTTGCAATCTGTTTCTAACTATCATGGGATCACTTCAAATAATTGCTGGATGTTTTGTGATTAACTAATATATTTTATGTGATATATTGTATAATTATACAGCATGTAGAAGTAGTTTTACAGTATTCGCACAAGTAGTTTTATGTAATAACTTACATTAACGGCCAATAACTTTCTATAACTGCAACTTCCGAAAGTACAGTTTGAAAGTACATTTTTTTATCCTGTTATGGAAGTTGCAATCTATTTTTAAATATTATAGGACCACTTCAAATAGTTGCTGAATATTTGTAATTAACTGATATATTGTATAATTATACAACATGTATAAATAGTTTTACGGTATTCGTACAAATTAAATTTATAAATAAATAGTGAACAAAAATATGTGGCACTTCCAAAAAATAACTCTTTTATTTTCCGTACCTCTCATCTCCAAACTCCCGTACCCAAGACAAGAAAAAAACTTTTTCATTCATTTTTCTCAAAATATGTTCGTTTCTGATCGTTTCTCACTATTATCAAAGTCTTGGTTGATTTTGCCTTTTTATTCTGTGCATTTTAAGATCTCAATTGTTGGGGTTTTCTTTTGATCTCTGATGAGAGTTTCTAAGGGTTTCTCGGAGCAACAATGGTGATGGTTGAAATCCCGTTTGAACCCTTTCTTGTTGGATTTTTCTTCTATCTTCGTCCCTGCTACCTATTTGGAGGAATTGTTTGAGATTTTCTAGTGCCCGAACATGGATAATTGGAGGAATTGTTTTATTTGAAAGTTGGCAAAAGGGGGGCTTCTTTAAGTTTGGCAATATCTCAAAATGAAATGTTGGAAGACTTTGTCACAGGAGAAAAAAAGAGAGTAACGGAGGAGAAAGTGGAAGAAATAGAAGAACTATCCTTTGATACTGCCATTAATGTGAAGAAAGAACAATATGATGAAAGAAAGGAATTTACTGCTGATGTGGCGCTCAAAACAAATTAAAACGAATTTCACGAATGGACGAATTTCACGGATAAGCGGTTTAGCAATTAAAACTAACTTTATTTCTAAAAATTTTATAACCGTTATTTAGCAATTAATTCTAATTACTGGATTAATAATTTTGCTGGATTGAAGATGCTCTAATAATCGTAATATCTAGTCTATTATAAAAACAGTGAATTTTATAATATTAGATTGTATGGTCCAACTTTGACTTGGTTAGTGTGCATTCACAAGTTCATTAACTTCATAATTTATTTCATCGCAAGTCATTTGCTTGTTTTCCTCTTGCTCACAAGTTTTCTAAAACTTCCAAGGACTTCGAATTTACTGATTCTTTGTTGGACAGGAGTTAATTAACAATGCTTCCTTAGCCTCATTAATTCAGATTTCATAACTCTCCACTGCATACAAAATCATTTGCTTGAATTAGGACCGCTGGTACTGTGTTAATTTATTTTATTTACTTGAATTACAACAATTATTAATGAAAAACTTAACCTTTCTCGTACTTTCTCTCTGCTAGACAATTCACCTAATTAACGTACTATATTATTTACTAGTTAGAAATGAAGTGGTAAAGAGAAAGCGAAAGCATAATCATTAAGAGAAAGAAAGAAATTGAAAAGAGAAGTTGGCACCAGAAAGAGAGAGAAGATTGTATTATAAATCAAGTAAGAACCTTTTGCTTTTGAGTTGTTCTTCACCTTTCTTTTTTCCTTTATGATCTATAAACAAGTAAAATAAATAAAAAATAACCAACACACCACACCAATACAAAGAAACTATGCTTTATTATCACCCCCACTCATCACTATACTTGAACATGCTCTCCAATCCCTATTCAATTTGCCGTTAGATAAAATTCTCTTTCCGCTAGAGTGGAACGCACGGTTTAAACAAAAATTTGATGACGGCAATGGTATATGCGATTGAGTCGGAGTCCTAACAGTAATACATCAAAACAAAATCAGTTTATATGGGGAAGTTGAACATTATTCTTAAGAAAGAAAGAAAAATCAAGGTTACCTTGTATTAGAGCCTTCTGCAAACCTGACTTGAGGCTTCTTAAACTTGATACGAATCCCTTGTCCAAAATCAACACTCTCTTTCCTTCAGAAATGTTTACTATCCTTGCTATTCGGTTGGTATCTCTGGTAAAAGAACTCCCATAATTTTATCATTTTTGGCGGAATTACTATTGTTTGTATCTTCTGCCCAATTTAAGCCTCTGGCAACCTGAGTGGTAGTGTTGACCACAACTTTGTCGATCCATTCACTGCATGACATCTCTTTGTCTTCCGGTTCTAGTCTCGGGTTCATGTTAGGCCACACAGAGTTTGTTTGCAAAAAGATCATTGAGGTCGAAGCTTGGCTTCTTCTGTCTCAATGGTGGGGTACTTCTAAGCTACAAGTAGAAGACTTGTGACGGTTAAATGCAAAATGGACGAAAGGCAAAATACCAAAAAAAAAAAAAAAAAAAACACTAAAATTACAAATGAACCCCAACATTTGTCATAGTTGCACATAACCCTGATTTCAAAAACAGAATAAGGCTGACATTGGTTAGATTGGTGCAGTGGCAGGTCATTTACCCCTAATTCCATTAACTTTTTTTAACTCCAAAATCAAGCCAAGTGATATTATAAAATTTCTAGTAGATTGCGCTGACCTAATATGAAGATTGTTTAATTGAATCGAACTCCTGTAACAACCAGGTGAAATTTACAAAATAAACAAACAAAGTTTGGCTGTTTCAGCCAAGGCAATAGATTTTTTTAGTATTATCTGCATATATTATAACATTTATTGCAACTTACAAAAAAACCCACAATACAAAAATACTTAAACTAAGTTCATTACCTCTATATTTCCTACTTCCTCCATTTGTTGCCTACTTAATAAATCGGCATCATATCGCCTCTGATATCAACGGCGATGATGCTCTTGTGTTGAGTGCCTCTGTATTGGAATAGGTGCCTTGAGTGTGTCCGGATCCTCCCTCTTTCATTGCTAGTTCTGAGTTCAGCCTAGTTATCTACAAAAAACAATTTACAAATCAACTAAGAATATCAATAGTAAGAAGTATAGCGGGGAGGTTGTTAGGGGAGGTGGGGGAGTTCAAATAATCCACAGATAGAAAAATTGGAGCACAGAAGTGCACCTGTGAGAATGGCTACTACGGTCATTAAGTGCCGTTGACCTGACACGTACAGACTAGCATCTGGTATGTCTATCCCGTTCTGAGAATTGTTTTGTATCTCCAGAGTAAACACTTTGTTAAGGGAAAAACATCGAGCCAGCCAACTGGTTTGGTATATAACCAATGGAGATTATATAAACACCTATGTTATATGGTTATGCTAATTATTGCACATAATAGAATCGTTGAGAACTTATAATAGACAAAAATAAAGGTAAACTTCTTCTTTTAAAAGGATATATTTTGTTGAGGCCATCACTAACAAGTAGGTCCTGCACTTGCTAGTTATGGATATCAATCATTTGGACAGCAATTTCGTACACAAACATGCCTTTCCTTTGATCGGTGATCTTAAACAAGTCACTCAGTGCTTAAAAATTCACACCTTGAGTTTTCTCAGTTGCATTCTTTAGATCACTCTGCATGTAGGGTTTAAAATATATAGAAAAAAAATTATAACAGAACAAGATAATTCATTAATAAATTAATTAGAAGTTGAAATACTTAACATAGTATATGTCTTTCTAGACCCAGTTTGTCCATATGCAAATACGCACACATTGTAGCCATCAAGAACAGATCTAATCAAAGGTTGTGTATCTAAAAACACCTCATCTGTAACATTCATTTAAGAATTGTGGAGGTCTTAATGACATAATTCTTCCTAGTACATGGAAATTATTTCAAGAGAGCATTAAATCTTTGTACCTTGAGTAGTAGAAGGTCCAAAAACTTTATTGAAACAAAAAGGTCAGTGTGCCTCTTTCCCATGCTTTGATGAGATTAGAATTGTAATATTCCCTTCAGCAATGGACCCCACGGTGTTGCCACTCAGTTGACCGGGTAAGAAAGGCCTCACCCTACAATAAACCCTTATACTTCCTAAAATAGAATACAAAGTTAAAATAAATATGAGTTAGTTTAACAGGATGCCATCTATTTTTATCAACTTTGGTAAAAAATTATGAAGCTTGAAGACGTTACCTGTTGGTTGTATAGTTTTCTGTTTTCTTCTAAAACTTTGTGATAGCTCGATGCGGCATTAGCAAACACATACATGTGCAGTCCAATAAATGTTATATATAACAGAAGGGGAATTATGTATAATATACTGGAAACTAGTTTTGGATTTTATTTTTCTTCTAGCAATTGTAACTTTTGGAGAATTAATTTACCAAGCATGCTAAGCTCCTCAGTGTACTTCTTTTGCATGAATTCAAATCCAGCTTTAGTAGTTCTTAGAATTTTGTCCGACGATCATAGTTGTGCACAAATATTTTGGCTGGGTTAGTTATGAATTTTTTTGCAACAATATTCCCCTTGATTTTCCAAAATTGTTTGTATTCTCACTTTAATTTTAAACTTATTTATTGATGGAAAATTAGGTTACAACACATCCATTGGGAAGTACCAATATGATGTTACCTTGACTTGCTTCACATGAGACACAGGGACTATAAACTCCCTAACATCCATATCCCCAATAGACCTTAACAAGTACAACATCAGAGCAGACCAACCTGAAACCAAATAAATAATAGATGATTTATTAAAAAAACAGTAACTAATCACACGATTAAATTACAAATTTTACAAAATAAACCCCAAATTTGTCATAGTTGCACATAACCCAGATTTCAAAAACAGTAACACTGACATTGTTTAGATTGGTGCAGTGGCAGGTCAATTGCCCCTAATTCCATTAACCTTTTACACTCCAAAATCAGGCCTAGTGAAACTGTAATCTTTCTAGTAGATTGCACTGACCTAATATGAAGATTTTTTAATTGAATCAAACTCCTGTAACAACCAGGTGAAATTTACAAATAACCAAACAAGTTTGGCTGTTTCAGCAAAGGCAGTAAACTTTTTGAGTATTATCTGCATATATTAGTAATATTTATTGCAACTTACAAAAAAAAACCCCACAAAACAAAATTACTTTTTTAAGTTCATTACCTCTATATTTCCCACTACCTCCATTGGTTGCCTCCTTAAACAATTGGAATCGTATCTCCTCTCTGATATCAACAGCGATGATGCTCTTGTGCTGAGCGCCTCTGGATTGGAATAGGTGCTTTAGTGTCCTGATCCTCTCTCTGCACTGCTATTTCTGATTTCAGCCTAGCTATCTACAAAAACAAATTACAAATCAACTTAGAATATCAATGATAAGAAAAACTAATGATGAAAAAGTAATTAAGGCATGGAAATTGAGTAATTATTCGGACATATGACCTGTTATTTAAGATCTCAGACATCCCTAGTCTCTTTGTTAAGCTTGGTAGCACTGAGTTCAACTGTTGAAACATGCTGAAAATTTCAAGGTGCTTATTGTCTCCCCTACTGCATCAAATTCAGGATTGATGTGCACTAGCATCAATCTTTTTGCTTGACCATCTGCCAAATAAAATCAAAGAATTAAACATATCTGCATACATTCTCCTAGGGCCTTAAAATTAAAAGTAAAATTTGAATTGGATATAATAAAAAATAAAAAAAATAAAAAACTTAGCAAAAGTCAATATCAGTGTTTGTTGGATACTTCCTTCCTTGCTGATTTTGTTCTCGACTTCTCAGTAGGAGCAGGAGTTTCATTTGGACCGAAGTATTTGCATCGGAGCTTCTCATTATGAACTACAACTTCTTTGACCATTTTTAACTCTTGTTTTATTGTCCGGAGAAATTCAGGATCTGGTGGACATTCATTGTCTAATATCTTACGAGACAGCGACGCCCAATTGTGTATATACTTATCTAAATTCTCAGAGCCAAGACTTTTATTTTGAGGTACTTTCATTTGTTTAAATATGAAATTAGCAATATTATCAAATCGTACTGCTTCACTAAATGCAACGATTAGCACTGCAATACAGTTTTTGGTCTCGTCGGTGTAGTTTTTATAATCAAATTGACTCACTATCTCTATACAATGTTTGACAGTATATTCGTTAAAATTTAGGTTACCAGGGTTACTAATTTTTAGATCCAAATAACTTCCAGTAAAAGTTAATTTTAAAGAGTTTGGGATAATTTGTGGGAGTGATGGTTCATCAAATAAATAATAAATTTTCGAGTTTTGAGGTTTGAAACCAATAACATACAGATTATCTCTTCTTAATAGCAAATCTAAAATGCATGATCCTGAACTAAGACCAATTACAAAAAAATAATCTGGATAAATTGGTCTCTCAACTTCCTTCATTAAGACTGGAATGCCAAATTTAATACGAAGAGGATCAGTAAGTGATTCTCTGACAGATGTTAAATGACGTTTGTATTCCATCTTCATCTCAGCCTTGAATGAAAATCTTCTTGGAGTTGGCTCTGATGCATCCCTTGCTGTTTTGCTCGTAGAAGTTTCACTAATCTGTTTCTTACTAGGAGCCATTAGAGGTTTCACCTATTTGTTTCTTCCTAGGAGCCATTAGTATGAAAAGAACAGAGATGCGAGGAAACAATTGTAAGCAGACTTGAATTAAAGTAACTACGAACTCAGCCGGAACAAAAGCAGTTGTAAGCAGAGTTTATTGAAGTGTATGATGAAGGAACAATAGCAATTCACTTTATAAATTAAAGACTACGAACTCAGCTGTAACATTTGTCTGCGGCACACATCTCCAATTTATATACAAACATACTCACAAAACCACATATAATGTTACTAGCATTATAATAAACTTTTTTCTTGAATAAACTAAATGAAATGCAATGAACCAGCGAACAGATCGAAACAGAGGGCGAAAAGAAAAGTTGTTAGAGAATTCGCGAAATTCACCAAATTCACAAATAAAAACAACATGTTGTCAGAGAACGAAGAGAAGTCGTGCAACTGTACCTATCAAGATGGATGTAAAAAATAGAATATCTCTGCTTGAAGCTATTCACCGTCTCGCCGCTGGAGGACCGTCTATTTAGGCCAAGAGGAGGAGGCGTATTCTTTCTTGAGCCTAGGTTTCTGTGCAAGCAAAAAAGAGAAAGGAGATAAAAAATAAATGTTATAAAAATGGAAGCTCTTAAGGAGCAGGGGTAAGGTCGTCAGTAAAAAAACCTACAAAATGTTTAAGGGAAGCTCTAAGGAGGGTCGATTCTTAAGGAGGCCAGAGAGCTGGATTAAGGGTTGCTGGCGAACAGGTAATTTAGTATGAAAAGCACAGAGATAAAGTGGGCAATTTGAGCAAGAAGAGTTCTTGAGAATATACCTGAGCTTTATTGTTGCAGAAGCGGAGGGGGAGGTAGACAAAGAGGGGCGGCGAGTTAGGCGGCAAAGAGGAAGGGAGAGAAGGAGGGGACGGCGAGGGAAGAGAGAGAGTGAGAGACCCGGCTTTGGAGAGAGAGGTGACGGGAAAAGAAATTTGATTGATCGTTCGTACAGAGGCACGAAATATAGGACGTGGGAGATCAGAAGTTCAGCAAAGGCAGGTCCAACGCCCGGACACAAAATTTAATTTTGATGGACAGAGATGCCGTCCATTTAGCTTCAAAATTCGTGTCCTCTTGATCGGACGAATATTAAAGCGGTGCGCACGAATTTAGATAGTAATACGACGGGAGCTCTGTTCATCGAACTCAAACTAGAATCTGATACGCATTGCACCTATCCTTTTCCAAGATAGTTCATACAAGACAAGAAAAGAGGTTTACAGGGAGTGCGAATCCTCTGAGATATCTCAACTTTTGCGTGACCGACGTGTCCGGTGCCTATTCGGGGTGATGTGGGGTCAGTATTACGTGTACTTTGAGATTCGTGTAGAACGTATTTAAACGGTTGGGATTTTTCATAAAGTCAAGCAAAGTTTGAGATATCTCAGAGGATAGAATTCGTTTACAGGCGGGACAGGATTCGAGCGGGATGAGCCAAACAAACGAGCCAGAGCCGCTTTCAATTAGCAGTTCGGTTTCTGATCGGACGGCCAGATTCTAAACTAAAAGTTTGAGTTACTCCAGAGAATCTGGACCTATAAGGCTATAACACTAGGCTATGAAAGTTTAGCTTCAGATTTAACACACCGTTTGATTTAGCTCCGGACCGTCCGATCAGAATTTAAATCAATCTGGTCCCACCTGTGACCCTTTAATATTTGTTGCAGATTTAAATTGAACGGTACGAATCTAAGCTCAAAATTTGAGTCAACTCTAAGGATACGAATTCGAGAGGCTTCCATCCTGTCAAAAAAAATGATCATTAAATGTGATAAACAGATTAGTTATCTAACAAATGCATTGTTATTGTTATGTACAAGTACGCAGGGGCTGATGCAGCATCAGTGTTGTAAAAATCGTCCGTGACGGCTGATTAATCGGTGACAGTGGTCAAATCGTCACGCATATCCTTAACGGAGACATGTTTGCGGTAGAAAATATTTAATCGGTCGTTTTACCGATTAATCGGCCGATTATTCTCATTTATTTCTGTTTATTTCAATTTATTTTAGTAAAAGAAAATTTTACATTAATTTTTTTATGTGATAGTATGTGATAATAAGTTTTATAAATCATGTATTGCAGTTTTGTTTATGCTTAGGCATATATTCAGTATTTTTATATATGTTTTACTTACTTTAAAATTAATTAATTATTCTTCTATTTGTTTATCATATATTTTTCTTACTAATTACTAATATAATTTTTTTAATTAGTACAACATATTTATTTATGAAATTAAGTTGTTATTATAAACTAAATTTAGTAATTTTATGTTGGAATGTTTCATTTCTTTCCCATAATATATTATTAGTATTTGAAAAAAGTTTAATTCTTAAATTTATTTTTTCATTAAATAAATGTGTTACTCGCACATGTAAAGTGATTATGCGTGTCATGTTATAATAATAAAATTAAATTTATTTAATAAGTTTAATGAGTTAAATAAATTATTTTAATAAATTATGATATATATATACATAAATTTAATAAAAACGTTAAATTGTTCGCATAATTTTGATTAATCAGCCGCATATCGAATAATCTCTTGACGGTACTCCATCCGTCCAACGATCGCATACCGTTATTTACAACACTGTGCGGCATAGTTTAGGGGAGGATAATTGTTCCATTCTAGATTTTAAAATTTAATTTAAATATAGGCTTTTAGGCACTTTGTTCTAATTTGAAACCCATTCTGCTTTTATTTTGATTCAGTCCAACCTCAAATGCAACTCAGGAAAAAAAAATGCATGTGCAACTCATTTTGTTTAGAAATTAATGCACAATTTATTTTTGTTTAAAATTTATGCAATTAAAAAAAATTACGCAATCCACTATCACGATGTCATTTGTCTTCTCTTATCTCTGCTCATAATGTTCTTTATCCTGGCTTCGCTGGTAAATTTATCTCGACGGTGCATCGCCTTCTCCTCCGCAACCTCAATTTATGCTCAGTCACTAACGACCTTGGGCCGTCAGGCGCTCCTCTAATCCTCCTCCACTCAATCAATTTGTGCAACACAGCTCGGGAGCGGAGCTACTCTCCTCCTCCATCAGCGCAGATTTGATTACTAATTTGAGAGTTAGTTTTAATTTAAGCTTAATTGTGAGGGTTAGTTTCAATTTAAGATTAATTTTGATTTAATTAGTTATATAAAATGGATTCAGTTGCTAATCGTGATTCGATTGGAATATATGAGGATTAATTTCAATCTAATAAATTTGAACTTGATTCGATAATTTACATCCAATTCGATAATTCTTTATTGAAAATCATATATTCGTAGATAGAACTAAAATTAAACCTTAACTTCATTTTGCATTATTGAAGAATAAAGATATATCATTGGTCTCAAAATATTCATCATTGATAGTTTTAGGCAACAAATAAACTAGCCTCCAATTGTACAATTGTTCAACTATTTTTAGTACATAGCTTGATTCATGTAACGGCTAGTTAATCTTTGTAATTAAGACACAATTAGGGTGTAGATTGCAGCATAGGTAATTTAGGAAATAGCCCAACGGCTAGTTAGAATTTTAGACTATATATACTCATGTATAGACCATGTAAAAAAACAATAAAAAAAATCACTATTAATTCATTCTCTATTCCACTCTAAAATTCAATATGGTATCAGAGCGGGAGTAAATCCTGTAAATTACATTTAAGCAACAAGCAAACAAGCCACAAGCAAAGAGGGTCTAGAGCCGATAGAGCTGAAAGAGCCCCATATTGAAGCAACAAGCAAACAGAGGGTCTAGAGCCGACAGAGCCAAAAGAACCCCAAATTCAATAAGATATTCTTTCTTATCAGTTTTTTTATTATTATTATTCTTTTTTTAAACCAAAAATCAGCAACAACAACAAGAAAAAAAAATAAACTATTTTTCTTCATTAATACATACCAGAAAATATTTTATTCAAAACCAGTAAAATCTGAAACCTATACCAGAAGTCCATTACCAAAAAATAAAAAAAATAAAAACAGAAATCTCTTTACCAGAAAAAAAAAAAACAACTAGTTTCAAGTAGTATCTACTTTTATCAAAGTACCACAGGAAAAAAACCTACTAGCAAAATAGGGGATAAGTATTAAACAGCCATCCAAAAGCTCAAATACGATTCTTATCAAAGCAAAATATAATAATCTCGGAAAAAAAATCAAGCAACCAAAATTGTACTCAAAAATTTCTGTTCTTTCTGTTAATTTCCATTCTTACTAGTTTCTTTCACAAAAATCAAATAAAATAAAAAAACAATAAAAAAAGGGAGGGGAAGCAACAAAACTTTTACCAGCAAGTAGCATTCAAAAGAGAAAATAGTACAAAACTTGTATCAGCAATCAACAATCATGAATCCGGAACAATCAGAGAGCTCCGAGAAGAATCGAGTTTTCAAGGCGCAACACTCAATCCCTAACCCTAGAGACGCGGCAAGGACGGAGGGAACCACAACAGCCGACTGGTGCGACCAATACAAGCGTGCGACGCACAACCGAGACGGCTGCTGGGTACTTCACCCTCATCTCTGGCCGGCTCAGACCAAAGGAGAAAGAGAAAGTAGGGGCGGCGCAAGAACGGGTGAGAAATTAATCCCTTCACAGGCGACTCAATTTGATTCAACACAAATTAATGCCTCTGGATTCTCTGTGGCTCAAGAAGTGCAGCTGATCCAACTGATAACCCAAATAAACAGTTTGATGCAACAGCAAACTTCAGGTTTTGTACACTCTAAATCTACTTTTACTACTTTTAATTCTTGCAAAATTGACAATAATTTTAAAACTGCAAATATGTGTCACAACACAAGTAAATGGATTATTGATTCAGGTGCCACTGATCATATGACATGGAACAAAAATAAATTAGAAAATATTACACAAATTAAAAACACTTAACATGCAACTGTTGCAAATGGAAATAAGGTTCAAATTCAAGGTATTGGTACAACCAAATTTCTTACAAAAAATATGAATGATATTTTGTATTTACCAGACTTTAACTCAAACTTATTATCGGTTAGTAAAATAACCCAAGAGTTAAATTGCAATGTCATATTCTTATCAAATAAAGTGACCCTTCAGGATCGAGAATTAGAGAATAAGATGTTTGAAAAATGGTCTTTATTATCTTGAAAAAAATAACAATAAATGCCTTATGTCATTAAATTCAGTAGATCGTGACAAATTGTTACACCAACGATTTGGTCATCCATCTGATCAAGTTTTAAATAAACTTTTTTGTTATAATCTTGATTCAAAAAATTATGATGTGTGTAAATTTTCAAAACAAACTAGATTATAATTTTCTTCATCCACCAGTATATCAGAAAAATATTTTGACTTAATTCATTCAGATATTTAGGGTCCAACTCCTATCAATTCTTATAATCATTTTAGATATTTTGTCACATTTATTGATGATTTTTCTCGTACAACTTGGGTATACCTTTTGAAAGGAAAAGATGAAGTTTTTTCATACTTTCAAGAATTCTATAATTTTGTCGAAAATCAATACAATGCGAAAATTAAAATTTTTAGGTCTGATAATAGGACAGAATACATAAATAATAATTTCTTATATTTTTTAAACAAAAATGAATTTTACATCAAACCACATGCATCAACACACCCGAACAAAACGGAGTTTCAGAAAGAAAAAATAGACATTTACTTGAAGTTACTAGATCACTTCTCTTTCAAACTAATGTTCCAAAAACTTATTGGTCAGACGCGGTGTTAACGGCAACTTACTTTATAAATAGATTACCAAGTACTAGACTTAGGAACATGAGTCCTTTAGAAATTCTTAAGGGTAGAAAAATTGATCTTGACCATATAAGAATATTTGGGTGTACATGTTTTGTACATATAAAAAGACAAGACAAGTTAGATAAAAATTCGGTTAAAGCTATTTTTTTTGGATACTCCTCATAAAAGAAAGGATATAAGTGTTATGACCCAAAAAATCATAAGCTTTATATTTCACGAGATGTGTCATGCTTTGAAAATGAACCATATTATCAAACAAATGAACACAGAAATGCACAAGGTCAACCAATACAATTGTCTCCAAATAATTTTATTTTTCCTGAAGAAATAAATCAAGAACAGGTTGAAGGAGATAACACTGGTGAAACAAGTGCAATCCCTTCAGGGGGAGAAAATGAAGAAACTGAGTCAAGTGAAGAAACAACTCAAGAAGAGCTTAAAATTGACTCAAGCGAAGAAACAACTCAAGAAGAAACTGCCTTGAGAAGACCAGTAAGACAAATCCGGCCTCCCATCAAACTAAGGGATTCCATCAGGTGATGTATCCAATTCAAAATTTTATTTCTTATGATAATGTATTTTCTACATACCGGGCCTATTTGGGTAGCATCAGTAATCAAACCGAACCAACTAGTTTTAACGAAGCCAACCAAAGTCTAGTTTGGGTTAAGGCTATGAAAGAAGAACTTCAAGCCTTAGAAAATAATAATACATGAGATATTATTCATTTACCAAAAAAACAAAAAACCCGTAGGTTGTAAATGGGTATACAAAATCAAATATAATAGTAACAGTACAATTGAGAGATACAAAGCTAGATTAGTGGCCAAAGGATTCACCCAAACTTATGATATTGACTACCAAGAAATATTTGCACCAGTAGCAAAAATGAATACTATTAGAATTTTACTATCGGTAGCCACCAACTTAGGATGGGACATGTTCCAAATGGACGTAAAAAATACATTTCTCCAAGGAACATTGGAAGAAGAGGTCTACATGACTCTTCCTCCAGGTCATAAGAAAAGCGTCAGATTCAACATTAGTGTGTAAGTTAAAGAAAGTAATTTATGGCCTAAAGCAATCACCAAGAGTATGGTATGCCAAGCTAAGCTTTCTCTTTTAAAAATTAACTTTAATAAAAGCACAGCAGATTCCTCTATGTTTGTCAAACATTCACAAAATTGCACCATCATTATTCTTGTCTATGTAGATGATTTTATCATCACTGAAAATAATAATGAGGAAATTAAAAAGGTTAAACAATATTTGAAGGAGGAATTTGATATCAAGGACCTTGAAAACCTTTCATATTTTCTAGGAATAGAAATAGCTCATTCAAGTAAAGGCTTATTTCTATGTCAAAGAAAATATGGCATTGACCTGTTAAAAAAAACTGGTAAATTGGGAGCTAAACCAGCCAATACCCCAATGGAGATAAATATTAAACTTGGAATTGAGGATGGTGAACCACTACCTGATATAGGACAATATCAAAGATTGGTAGGCAAGTTAATTTACCTTACAGTTACCAGACCTGACATTGCCTTTGCAGTTAGTGTTATAAGTCAATTTATGCATGCTCCACGCACCAGTCACTTGAGTGTTATCGATAGAATACTGAGATATCTGAAAAGCACTCCAGGTCAAGGAATTTGGATGAAAAAAAATAATTCTAATGAAGTGGTTTGTTTCTCTGATGTAGATTGGGCCGGTAGCTGCGACAGAAAATCAACCACGGGATTTTGTACCTTTGTAGGTGGCAACTTGGTCACATGGAAGAGCAAGAAGCAGAATGTGGTGGCAAGGTCAAGTGCAGAATATCGAGCCATGGCATCAACTGCGAGTGAGCTCATCTGGATCAAGCAACTACTTAGCGACATGAAGTTGGAGCACAAGGGAGCAATGAAAATATACTGTGACAATCAAGCTGCATGACATATTGCATCCAATCCAGTATTTCATGAAAGAACAAAACACATAGAGGTTGACTGTCACTTTGTCAGGGAAAAAGTACAGTCAAGAGAAATAGAAACTCCATTCGTAAGAAGCAAAGAACAACTGGCAGATATCTTCACTAAAGCACTCGACAAGACCAGTCATCTAAACGTACTTTACAAGTTGGGCTCAATCAATTTATTCGAACCTAACTTGAGGGGGAGTATTGAAGAATAAAGATCATTGGCCTCAAAATATTCATCATTGACAGTTTTAGGCAACAAATAAACTAGCCTCCAATTGTACAACTGTACAACTATTTTTGGTACATAGCTTGATTCATATAACGGCTAGTTAATCTTTGTAATTAAGACACAATTAGGATGTAGATTGTAGCATAGGTAATTTAGGAAATAGCCCAACGACTAGTTAGAATTTTAGATTATATATACTCATGTATAGACCATGTAAAAAAAAAATTAAAAAAATCACTGTTAATTCATTCTCTATTCCACTCTAAAATTCAATATGCATGTATATCGTTATTCTGTGACAAGAGTGAGGTATTCGACGAGGGTATTTTTTACATGTATTTCAGGTACCTGACGAGAGAATATTTTACAAGAGTGAGGTTATGGTACTTTGTAATGCATAGATTGTTTCGTGTATTGAATTTATATCTCTATTTTTAAAGTTTAAACAGTCGATTCAAATTGCTCAACATTATTATCATATGAAAATATACTTGGAGACCAAATTTTATATTTTTTGAAATATTTTTACTATTTTTTTTATAGGTAGAAAATCAACTTTCGGATGGTCCAGAATTTTTAGATCAAGTGATTTTCTAATTGTCTAAAAAAATAGTAAAAAAGTTAAAAGAATATTTGGCTTCTAAGTATATTTTCATATGATAATAATATTGAGCAATTCAGATTGATTATTTAAATTTTGAAGACGAAGATATGAATCTAATACACGGAACAATCCGCGCATTGCAAAGTACCATAACCTTACTCCTTTTACAATTAGTGGTTGTGGACCATTCTTTTTAACTTTGCATGAATCTGAAAGTCCAATAATAGATCCCTGCACTAGTTCGAATTCCAAAACAATTGAGAGTTAATTTCAAACCGTAAAGGATACGGATCCCTATCTAATATACATTGTTTAGTACTCTCTTCTTCTCTTGGGAAATTTTTATTGATTGGTCATTTTTCTTTTATAAAACTATTTCAGAACTTGAAGAAGAAAGCTTCATTGTGTCATGGTGTGAGAAGATAGATGTAGATATGAATATTTTCATATGATACGTACGACGTCTAAAGAAAGAGAGATGACATCTGAGAAGTAGGGACTAGGGATCATGCAGCACACCCTTTTCAAAGTCTCTCTCTTGCTCTGTAGTCTTGGGAGTGTGTCCCCTTAAGTATTGCAGATAAGGGTGCACAAAAAACTCATAGACTCATAATTAGTTCGGAATGAATTTGGATTCAATTAGCTAACATTTTTGAGTTAAAACTAACTCGAGTCAAAACTAACTCGGATTTATTGACTCGGTTATCTCACGAATTGAATCCAAATATAATGTTTTGTTAGACTTTAAATTATTTAGTAATTTGGTAAGTTTTGTATTATTTAATTATATTTGTCACTGTTTCATTATGTAAAGTTTTAAATTGTGTACTATCTACGATTCACGAGTCGACTCGAGTTGAATTCAAGTTAGAGTTTCTGACTCTAAACTTAATTAGCAATTCGGACTTAACTCGTGATTTCACGAGTTGAATCCAAGTTGCCCTCACCTCAACTCATCAGCAGCCCTATTTTGAAATAGTAAATCATTTTGCTCTCTCCCTTTTGCAGAGTCTACTTGATTCTACAGTGAGAAAGTTCACATATCAGAGTGGTGGCAGTAGAGCTACAGATGCTTCTATTAAATGATGCATTTTGATGAACTTTTTGCAAGAATTTTTTTACAAAATCAACTCCATGAGATGCTGAAACTACAACATGATGCTCTAGATTTATATTTAGACTTTTTTTGTTAGCATTGATATATATGGAGATATTTTTGTGAAAGGAGGGGTAAGTTGTTAAATTTCAAGGGTACTTGTTAGCATTAATATATGTGTTTTTGTGCTTCTTAAATTTTTGTTTTACTTTTCGGTCAAAAGTGGTGTCTTTTGTTCAAGTCAACATGTACATTGACTCAAGAGAGAAGGTTACAGCTAATAAGTTTCTATATAAAAAAACAACTAATATAATAAAAAATAATCAATATAATAAAAAACTACCAACTGAATTTTAGATGAACATTGAGACAATATATACTATATAAACAATTAATATAATAAAAAATAATTAACATAATAGAAAATAATCAATTGAATTTTAGATGAACATTAAGACAATTGGTATGTCTCATTTTTGAGTAATATATAATTATGCAATCAATCTTTAAATTAATCACATTTAAAAAAAATATAGTTCAAACAAATTTTCAATCCACACAGCAACGCGTGGTCGGACACTTACTAGTTTAATTATATTTGTCACTGTTTCATTATGTAAAGTTTTAAATTGTGTACTATCTACGATTCACGAGTCGACTCGAGTTGAATTCAAGTTAGAATTTCTGGCTCAAAACTGAATTAGCAATTCGGACTAAACTCGTGATTTCACGAGTTGAATCCAAGTTACCCTCAACTCAGCTCAACAACAGCCCTATTTTGCATAGTTACAATGAAAAATGAACAGTCGAATTAATTTCTGTCAGGTCAAACTTAACTTGACATCCATAAAACTATAGGGTCTATTTTAAAATTTATGTCAAGTTGAAAGGACGATCCGGACCTATTGTGTTGGATGTGAATTCGTAGTTCTTGTGGAGGAATTGAGCAGGGATTTTTTTTCTTCTACTGTCTTAATATTTTATAATTTAAACTTTACTATCTCTCTTTTCTTTTCTTTTTTAAAAATATTGATAGAGGCTACCAATTGATTACAACATTTCTGGACTACTAATAACCTCAACTTAAATTACAATTATTATAGACCTTTATTAGTCATCTAACCTATTTCTTCTCTGATAGCTGATTCAGTACAATATCTCATTCAGAATTGCGCTTCTTGCAGAATCTGTTGTATCAATAAGTTTGGAGGCTTGAACTTGTCAGAAAACACATTGTTGTTCCTTTGTTTCCATAAATTTCACAACGTACACATAAACAAATTTGTCCAATCCTCTCTTTTCGTGGCCGCACCCTGACTAAACTTTACTATTGATTTCAGAAAATTTTCAATATTACTATCTATGCGTACATGATTTAAGTAGACAAATTAAGTGATATAATTTAAGTAGACAAATTAAGTGATCGATCTAATTCATGAAGTCATTAATTGATCGATCAGTTTAATTAAAGCATTTGAGTTTATTTTTACCTACATGATCACATTGTCTACTTGAATTGTGGTCATGTACGCATATATAATAACCGTAGCTAATTTCACGTTGTTTGTTATTTTTTTATTATTAATATGAGTCGCTAATTAGTTTGGAAAAAAAGTCGGAAAATTAAAGCATTTGAGTGATTCTGCTGATCGAAATTCTTTCATAAATTTTGTTCGAATTAATCACAGGCGTTTGAAGTTCACCCTTCGATTCTGCGTTGTACAGCATCCAGCATAGACTGGAAATCCACCTTCCTAGGTGTCTTGACCATGAGCGGTAAGTCGAAGTATGTCATCGGCAATTACAATGACGGTGATGCCAAAATCCGCAATCACCAAATTGTATCGGACAGAGAGTGAAACGAAATTACTCTTACCTCTGTTAATTTGTAGGTCCGAAAGCTCTGTGTACACATTCAAAATTCTAGTGACAATTTGTAGAAATAATATGATTGCAGTTGACAATCCACTCATATATTGTTATTTTTTTAAATAAAAAAATTGTTAAAACGAAATTGATTTATTTTTATCTTCTATGTGAATTTGGAAGAGAGACGAACTTAGTTTGATATGGGCCTTAAAAATATGGGCTTGAGCTTCATAGAAGAGTAAACAGTTAACATATTATGAGGCCTATTTTATCAAAGCCCATCTTATAATATCACATGAATAGAATGGGGTTTCTCATGAGTCATGAGTCATGAGTGTTTTAATACTCGGTTTATATGTGGTATGCAGCTGCTTATACAGATTTTTATGCAAATTTTAAATGAGATTCATATATATAAAAATAAGTATACAGTAATATGTGATATAAATCATTGTTAATATATTCTAAAATGATATTTTTATCACTGTTAATATACTCTAAACCAGTAATATACTCTAAACAGGTAATATGTGGTATAAACTACTGTTAACATACTCTAAATCGGTATTTTTTATCACTGTTAATATATTCTAAACTGGTAATATGCTCTAAACTGTATATTCAGACCAAATATAGATTTTCTATTCAGACTACAACTAAATAGAAATATTCGACCAAATAGATCAAATATTACTACACTGCTCATGACAGTTACCTTTGAATCTTTTTTATTCTCTGAGATGAAGATGGAATTAAATACTTATACTTTTAAGTATCTATATAAAATTTCTCAGCTGGGTTTAAACTTAAGATTTCAGTCAGGCAATTTGCACTTTTCTTCTAGAAGGTAAAGATGCTACTTTTCTTAATTAAGTTAATTACACCTTTTGTGGTTACTCTTAGTAAAATTTAGGCAGCCTTTTTTATGGTTGGTGTTATCAGGTCTGTCTCAAAATAATATCTAATATTTTATAAAATTCAATGATTGTTCAAAGTGAGATATGAATCATATGAACATTTATACACTATTATTGTTATCTTTGTGTGTTAATTTAAAATATCACCTGTAATATTTTAACATTTGTCTTTTTGTAAAGAAACGAGACCAAAGATGATTTGTGTTATGCTTATGATAGTTTTTTTTTTTTTAATTCATGTGTTGAAGGTCAAGTCATCCAATATATTTTTAAATTTTTGTGTATATTACAAATGATATACTCACTTTATGGATTTCGAAATCTTAAGTCTGATTTGCTTATAATATACATTTGTCACTAAATCAAAATCTGATTCGCTTATAATAGTTAATTGCAGAAATGAGTGAGACCGTGATATTATGCCGGTTCTATGACTTTAAAACTCAATTTTTCAAAATTCAAAAGTCTATTGTTCCACATATACACAAATTCATTGAGTCATTTTTTTTTACTTTTCATTATTTTGTCTAAAAGAGAAAATTATTCTATGGTTTAGAACTTTTTAAATCATTGTTTTAAATAGTAAAAGAATATAGAGATTAGATTTCCATATTTTCTCTAAAAAATTAATAAAAGAATCTTAAATAATATAAAATTGTGCTTCTTGTGTCTGATATATAGAATCTTAGAGTTTGACTCCTATATTTCTCATCAAAAATAAAATTGTGTTTCTTATAAAATGTTGATATGCAATATGCAAATCAAATTGAGCGACTCGGATTCACCATTTAAACTTAAAAAAAATCAAAAATTAAATTCACTCCACGTAAGATTAAAAAAAGGGTCTAATTTTAGCTTTCTAAAAGAATCATGGACGGTTTGCTAAAGTTGCAACACTAGGCATCGCTAGAATATTTCTAAAGTGCATATATCCCAATTGTTATCAGCAAAATCAAGTAATACATTAGAATTTTGAAACACATCCTTAATTTAAAAATATCGGATGCTTAATGGAGCATCATACAGTGAGATAATGCAAAAGTGGCTTAAAATTGAATGGCCTCCCTTTTAATGCAATACAAAATCCACAACAAATTATATTATTTCCTGCTAAAGTTGCTCCAAACAATGATGATAAAAAATTGTACTAGCTGTTTGATATAGCAAAAAATAGCTTGTTTCAATAAAACAGGTGGAATACCAATACCCCACTTTGAATTTTTTTTTTATAAACCATAATATATTTTTTTTTTATGAAACTAACTTGATTACTTTTTATTTTTTTTAAATCATAAGAACCGAATTTTCATTTTGATCTCAATTTTTTTTTTTGAGGACCAAATTGGCAATTCGTACCCAATAAAAAAAAGAGACTGAAATGATATCTCGGTTCTTACGTTTTTTTTTTTTAAACAAAGCAATCAAGTTAGTTTAGTAAAATTTTTTTTTCTATTTATGGTTTATAAAAAAAATTCTCCCACTTTGATAGCAAAAAAGATGATTAAGAAAAAATTAAACACATTGGATGCCAAAAAAAAAAAAAAGTGCCATGTCTGGCAACGCACCGCCCATTTTTATTTTTCTTCTTCATTTTTCCCTTTTTATTTTTCTTTTTAATTTTAGCACCTCATCTCATTCTCTGAATAACCCTTTTGAAGCAAGTCGAACTGTCTGAATCGGAGAACTTTACATTTGGATGTTCCCATATACCGATTTTTTTATTAATACTCTAAAAAAAGGTTTTTAACAAATATGCCCTCGCATTTTTTTTAATGTTCCAACCGCCTCTTATAGAGACGGCCCACACTGAGGGCCTGACCGCCCCAGCCAAGGGCAGTTCGCTATGAAAATCCGGCCGTTCCAGACAGGGGCAGTAAGCTATGGAAGTAGTATATATTGGTTTTTTTCTCTCTTCTGTCCGCTCCAAACTCATTTCAACATCAGAGCAAAGGCAGAGAGAAAGAGAAAGAGAAAGAGAAGAAGAGAAAGACGATTTCGAACGATTTTTTGGGTGACTATAGATATTTCACCTTGCGAGTGCTTGGGGTGGATCTTTCTATTCTTATCTCAACCAATATGTGTGGCCTGCATATATGTTGGAATATAATACTCCCTGCAAATGGATGGATAAGAATAGGGAAGAGGAAATACAAGCGTGCTGTAATGATCATAGACCAAATAGCTAGTAGACGACCAGTGGGATATTATTGACATCCCAATTCAAATTGGTAATGAGCTGAACTCGAGTTGGCTTTACAATTCATTATTGACATTCCAACTCGAGTTGACTCGCTCATTTATTAAATGAGCTAAGCACAAATTAAAAATAACTCGCTTAAACTCGGCTCATTTACAACCCTACAACTAACAAAGTGAAATAAAATACAAGATAGCTCATGATAGTGAACTTAAAACTAAAATAGCAAGTGCTAAAAAATATGAAAGTAAAGAGGAAAAGGAAAAGGAAAATACAAAACAAAAACAATGGTTTCCAGATGACAGAACTGAGCAAATGCAAATGCAAACGCAAATCAGTCCCGGTATCTTTTTCAGAGTGCATCTCAATACGTTTTCATCTGTGAATATCGATATTGAAGTGTCACTTGTTGAGTTGTTTCATCAGCTCATCCACTGTAGCAGTTAAGTCTCAGATCGTGTGACAAACTTTTTTAAGCGGTGGGTGAGGGTAAACTTTTTTACTGACAAGATTGTGTGACAAACTCTTACAGTGCATGAGAGCATCTTTATTTAAAAATTGCAAAAAAAGAAAAAGAAAAATGATCTTTTAACACATTATCAATTTACTTTCTGCAATTTTATTATTCAATAAATTTCATATCATCTCAATTAATGTATTTTTAACTTTATTTTAGTAATTTACACTTCAAGCAAAATTACTTCATAATTAAATTATATCATCTCTATTCATGCAACTTTTTTTTATTAAAAGTTCCAGTTAAGAATTGAACTTACGTCTCTTTGAAGAGAGAAGATAATTTGCATAGCTTCACTAAGTCCGCAGTGCCTTTTTCATACAATTTAATTATGTCAATTACCTAAATCATATGGCTTGCATATTTTATTCAGATACATTAAGGAAGTTTATTCTTTGTAAAATTTACGAAGTCATTTGTCTAAATGAAAAATATTAGCTTAACTTTTTACCTTACCAAAACACCAATGCAAAAATTAAAATATACACTAGCATATCGTCACATTAATTTTTTTAAAGCATTGGATTGATAATTTGACGATGCAGCCCACATTAGAGCATGAGCCGCACAGCACTGATCAATGCTTCTCAAGTGCATCCGCTAATTGCATTTTCTTTTATTTTCATTTCCTTTTTCTCTTTTTTTTTTTTTCCTTGTTAAATATTTCTCTTTGTTTGTGTTGTTTAGATAAGAAATTATCTTAAACATTTCTCTAGCCAACTAGTCCGCAAGGATGATCCAAATAGCATAAGAATTTATCAAATCAAATTTAAATTGCTAATTAGATTCAAACTCATTAGATAATAAAGCATAGATAAAACACAATAGAAAAACAACAAAATAATATTATTTATATAATAAGAAACAAAAAAAATTATCCTTCCACAGTAAAAAAACCAACAGAAAAAGAAAACTAGTATCTAGATAATTAAATCAATGAAGCAAACATTTCTTTACGTATATTTATAGTTTTAAACCTTTGCAAAATTATTTAATCATCTACATTATTGAACAAATCACTCTCATTGAAAGTAACCAAACAAATATTTATTTATTGATCCCTCATGATACTTCTTAAACATATTTTAATCAAATTTATTGTCGAAAATATCCTTTCAACACTATCAGTAGCCACCGACAATATCAATCTAAATTTCACTAATTTGTAAATCAAGAGATAAACATTGTGATTTGTTTTCACTATATTTTGATAAAGTTCAAATAAGCGGAGAGCTTCATTGTGTTGCAGTTTTTTTATTTTAACATAGTGGAGTCACCTTTATGAGTCGATGAGATCAGTGTATTTTTTTGTTTTTATTTTAATTTGTGTACTAGCATTATGTTTTGTTGAGAAGCGATATGTCCCGAATTAAATTTTCTTCCTTATTTGTTTATTTTTTATTTTGGGCTATATTTTTGGGTTGCACGCGTAAAATATCAATTAGCGTACAAATGTCTTTCTTTTGAAATTTTGGATTGTCGCTAATTACTTTGCACTGTGTACAAAAAAGAAATAAAATACAAATCATTAACTGTGGGATTTTACAAAATTTTAATGGGCTTATATAAGTAAAATAGGGGCTATAGAACGCCTTGGCGGACTTTAGACTGGAGTCGCAGAATGTTTATGCGGACTCAGTATTTGAAACCGCAGAATAGCAGTGCGGTCTAAGTATATATCAAATTTTTTGAAAACAGAGTTGTTTTGATTTTTTTTTTTTTATGCTATAAATATTTTATTTGGAAAGCTACCTAACATGTTTGAGATAAATTAATGGATTATGCTCAAAACTCATCAGTTCCACCAAACCAATTAAAAAAGACGTCCGAATAGGTCCTAATAAATTATGAACATTTATCTTTTTGAAATTCAAGCTTAAAGGTGGGTCAGCTCCTGCACCTAGCCGATACGAATACGGACTTGATCCATCATATTCCTTTATTTATTTTTCTAATTTAACGATGTTTATAATTTCCATGCGACATGCTTTATCTTACACGAAAGTATAATAGCATATTAACATGTGGGAACAGAACCAAGTGAAATCAAGACGTAGGCACTTAGTCACCTCCGATTTTAAAAAAATTGAAATTTTTTTACTTATATTAATATTTTTTTTCTAAAAAAATTATGAAAATATACATACGCTTCGAATAATTTATAATTTTTCCTTACTCCTAATTTTTATCTTCTAAAAATATACTATTCTTTATTCTTCTAAAAATATACTGTCAAGGGATCAAACATGAGCTGATGGATGTCTCTGTTTAGTTTTCTTTTTTTGTTGTTTTCTAACTGTTTTGTTTTGTATGTATGTTTCGCTCTATTATTAGGTGATTATTGATTTTCATGTATTTACATTTTAGTGTTTTGTATTTTTGTATAGTTTTTTTTATTAAATTTCTGCTTTATTTTTGGTATCAAGGGAAGTTTGTACTTCCTTTTAAATTGCTAACTCAGCAGGATTTTTTTTAAATGATAAAATTATGGACTTATAATTGTTTAATTTTTTTTCAATTTTTTTAATTTTACAGATTATTAAAATTTATTTGGCTATAATTTTTTTTTTATGTGTTTAAATTTATTACTTACAGAAAAAAATTTCATATATCGTTATATTAATTTGATGCGGTTTGCTTAATCTGTACATCTTACTTTGTTACTGAGGATATAAAAATAGGGATCGACTAACTATCCCCCAGTTAATTTCTCTCATTCATCCTCCAACCAATAACTACTTGTTGGAATCGTTAACTAACTAAACTTCATGAATTATTTGGGGGATCATCTAATATTTGATAGATTTTATAACTGACGTATGCAAATATGGATACCTATGCGCGCAAGTGTTAATATATACTATATCAAGTATTCATACCTAAGATACCAATTATTTCGAAAAAAAAACTGGACACATCACACATACATCTTTTACACGTTTTTAGAGTTGGATTTTTTTTTCTCCGTTCAATCTCGTCAATATTTCTGACAATCTATGAGAAAATTTACAAATCTAAAATTATGGACGTCTTCTACGTAATTTTCTCTTTCAAATGAGATCCATGATGACATAATTTCGGGTTGTTCGTCGTGCAAGTATTCATACCTCGTCAAAAATACCTTGTCGTGTAAATATTCATCTCTCGTCGAACAAGTATTCATGCCTCGTCATGAAAATATTCATACCTCGTAATGCAAATATAGATAATTCATGTCTGAAGTATTTGTACCTAACATATTTTATCAATTTTTTTTTCATATAACACTAGATGACGTCTGAAAATATTAATATTAAGTATTACAAGTATTTATACATCGCCATGCAAGTATAAATAGTTCATATGTCAAGTGTTAGTAACTAACAAAATCTATGAAATTTTTATTTTTATTTTCATATGGCATTGGATGATGTATTAAAGTATTAATTTCAAGTATTGAAAGTATTCATACATCATCATGCAAATGTTTATAGTTTATGTATCAAGCATTTTATCTAAAAGATTTTATCAGTAGTTTTTTTTTTCTTATGACATCAAATGACGTTTGTAAGTACTAATATCAAGTATGCAAGTATTCATATCTTGTCATGTACGTGCAAATATATATCTTGTCATGTACGTGCAAATATTTCATTTATCAAGTATATGTATCTAACATATTCTATTAAATTATTTTCCTATATGACACTGAATGATATCTGAAAGTATTAATATAAAGTATTGAGTATTGGAAACAAGCTATAGCGCTTACTCCAAGCAATTATATTGAAGCACATAATTGGTTGAAGATTACAAAACGTTTCGAGCTGAAATAAGATAAGATTACTCTATATTTTTATTTTGAATTCAATTCATTAAAATGAATTTTCTTTTTCTTATTTCTATTTATTAGAAAATAAAAAAATAAAAAGAAACCCGTTAATTGATTTAAGAAGATCTAATCAAGAATTTGATTATAGCCTTTCCTCAAATATTTTTTTTATATATGATAATATTGAATTCTTTATTTAAGAATGGGAAGAAAAGCAAGAATCGTGGTTGGGAAAGTTCTAGTAGCAAAAGCCCTTGGAATCGATATTTGATATATTGGAATAATGCGTTTTGTTATTGATTAACCCTAGACGGATAAAAAAATAACTAAAAGAAATCCAATCTATTAGTTATTTGTAAAAATAAAATAAAGATTAAATCTCGTATGACGATAAAAAAGATAAAACAGACAAAAAAAATCCCGACGCAAAACCCGATGTGTCGACAAATTCCATATATCCCTTTTGAGGATGGTGATGTTTTACGTAATGGTTATACGCAGATATTTCTGAGAAATTAGTTGAAATATCAAAATCCTTTTCATCCCTTTCTCTCAAAAAGAGATTTTCTTCTTCAAATGACTCATATGAAAATAAAGAAAGTGTCAAAGAAAGAAAAGGAGAAGACCCATTAAAAGAAAGAATCATTCTTTTTTTCAGACAGATGAGTCTTATTTATTAGTTTTAGGGATATAAAAATACTCGAAATCTTATTATTTATCATATCAGAGTTCATTTCAAAAAGATTTTCTCACTTATTAGAGTCAAGAATGTTTTCAAGGATACTATTCTTATCTTAATATCTTTTAAGATATTTTGAAAGAGAGTTCTATTTTGAAAACTCTTTCAAAAAAAAAAAAAGTCTTGAAAAATGAAATGGATTAGGGCTATACGGATTCGAACCGTAGACCTTCTCGGTAAAAGAGATCAAACTGAATTTCTTATCGAAATGATTCGAACTATTTCAAAGACCCAACATGCAGTTTGTTGCATTGGGCTCTTTCATTAACTAAAAGAAAATCAGTTAATCCACCATATTATTTTATTATGGTAAAAATGAAGATAAAAAGATGCAACGATTTTTATCAGCTGTAGGAAATAAACAGATTTCATGAAAATCAAAATAGGTAGAAAAAAGCCTCTACTTTTTATTCTATGGATAAAAAATCAAATTAATAGAGGAAGCATCGTAAAGATCGATTAGCGAGCTATTGTGTCGATAAAGTTAAGAACTGCTTACTTATGCCATGATAAGGGACATTAAGTTAGGAATCCACTTATGTAATAGAGTTGATCCACTAAGATATTAAGCAGCGGTGTAGTTTTAGATCCCAAAGATAGTAAGTCTTTTTTCTTATTGAGAAAATTCCTTTTCAAAGATTCTATAGCGATTTCCTATATGAAAACGAGATAGTTACCTCTCAGAAAATCATAATAAATATATTTATGAGCTATAATATGCTTTATTCTTCTGAAGGTGGGAAGAAAAGAAAAACTGATTGATTATTAACGAAATCAGAGTTTGAAACTTACTGTAATTAACTTTTTCCTTTTTTATAATTAATAATATAATAAAAAAAATGAAGAGAAATTGAATCATCTCATATAGTATAGAAGAAATCAGGATAAAAGAAATCAGAATAGATAGAAAAAAAAGAATAGATTACTGAGCCGTATGAGGTAGGAAACTCTCAAGTACAGTTCTAAGGGAAAGAATTCTCTATTCCGACCGGGGAGAAAATATCGAGAAAGAATTACTTGAAGAAGAACTAGATCTAGAGGAACTGAATAAAATGAATGAAGATAAACTCGATTCAGATGAAGAGAAAGTCAACAAATTGATTGGAAAGAAATATACTCGAAACGAAATAGAGCAACTATTTCTTCTCGCAGAAATAGAATCATCAGGAGAAATAGAAGAAAAAGAAAAAAACCTTGCTTATGATGAAGATGCTAATCAAAATTCAAAAAAATCAATAAAATCAACAGAATCTAAGGAATCACAAGAATCAACAGAATCTAAGGAATCACAAGAATCAACAGAATCTAAGGAATCACAAGAATCAACAGAATCTAAGGAATCACAAGAATCAACAGAATCTAAGGAATCACAAGAATCAACAGAATCTAAGGAATCAACAGAATCAACAGAATCTGAAGAAGATATACCTTACATGGATAAGGTCGATTCTTATCAAAGAAAAACAGGTTTGACACCAATCGGTTTATCGTTCTCTTGTTATTGCTGAATTTGGAAACTGATCTTTATAATGATCCTGATCCTGATATTTATATATATATGAACTCTCCCGGTGGCGGGGTACACGAATCACTAACCATTTATGATACTATGAAAACTATTTTACCTGATGTGTGTACAATAGCTACGGGAGCAACTGGATCAGTAACATCTTTGATCCTGGCCGGAGGAACAATTACTAAACGGGTAGCATTGCCTCACGCTAAGATTTGTATTACTCTACCTAGAAGTGTTGCTACTGACACAAATTTAAATATAGATTCCTTAATAATAGAAGAAGAAGATACGCTTGAACTTCGTAACACAATTGCGGATATTTATGCAGAAAACACAGGTAAACCTGTGGATGTTATACAGAAAGGTATGGAAAGAGACTATGACTATTTTATGTCGGCAACAGAAACTCAAGATTATGGTATTATTGATCGAATAGCAAAATTAAAAAAAGAAAATGAATAAAATCCTGAGTGATCTGAATGATTTTTTGTAAATCTATTTCAAAGTCCAATTTTCCTTTTTTGAATATGGAGTATTCCATATTCAAAAAAGGAAAATTGAGAAAAATAACATCTGATCGAAAGAAAGAAATTGGATTCTGTTTGGAATAAGTGGAGTATCAGAAACTATTGCTAGAAGAGCTTTAGCCTTAGCTGCTACTATAATGCCTATACAAACTCAATTTTTTTATATTATAACTTATGGACGTTAACTAAAATCTCATAGTATCAGAAACTATTGCTAGAAGGGCTCTTACACCAACTGCTTACGACACTACCTGGTTACACAATGCCGATAAAAACTCCATTTATTTATATTAAAATGAAATAAATCGATATATGGAGTTAATCAAAGGATTCTTACTCAGAGATTCTTTGAGTTTAGCTTGAAAATAAATCATCGTGGTTCTAGTATAAATCTGAGGTTTCAAAATGATTCATAGGGTCTCAACAAGAAAATTCCTATCAATTAGTAAAAAAGAAGAAGTACAATTTATGCACAGAAAACAATAAATCCAATAAACAATAATAATTCAAAATAGGAAGGAGAAAATTCAAGAGGCCTGTAACCATCAACATAAAAAAAAAAAAAAAAAATGAGCCAACTTGATATTTTTTAGCATTATAATCACAAAGATCAAATTACGGATTTTCTTACTTCATATGTTCATTCAAATCTAAGAAGTTTTAACCTATAAAATATCCGTTAAAATCAGTATTTTGGTCTTTCAGCTTGAGCCGTATGAAATGAAATTTTTATATACGGTTCTCAGAGGGGGAGTCATCTACCCGAGTTACCTATCTCAATAAAGTATATGATTGGTTTGAGGAACGTCTTGAGATTCAGGCGATTGCAGATGATATAACCAGTAAATATGTGCCTCCTCATGTCAATATATTTTATTGTTTAGGGGGGATCACACTTACTATGGGATAGAATCAATAGAGAACCTATGAATCTATATTATTCCATTTCAATCTCTT
Source organism: Carex sylvatica (assembly GCA_964058845.1). Lineage (NCBI taxonomy): Eukaryota > Viridiplantae > Streptophyta > Magnoliopsida > Poales > Cyperaceae > Carex > Carex sylvatica. The sequence continues at coordinate 75,367 of CAXKVR010000160.1, forward strand.
CCCGATACCTCCCAAGGAAAATCCCCAATTGGATCCAAAATTGACGGGTTAGTGTAAGCTTATCCATGCGGTTATGCACTCTTGAAAAGGAATCAACTTTCTGAAAGATCCTGGCTTTTGTGCTTTGGTAAGTTGTGCTAGATCCTTTCAATGACCTATGTTGTGTTGATCGTGGCTCAAACCAAAATGAGCAAAACATAATAAAAAATAGAACAAAATGATTCCATAAACCGAATAGAAACGAACATAGTAATTCTTTTTTCATTTTTTTCTTCCTTTTTTTCAGAAAAAGAATATATTACACGTCTTCATAGACGTTGTCTTGTTACTGGAAGACCTAGAGCTAACTATCGAGATTTTGGACTATCCGGGCGCATACTTCGACAAATGGTTCATCCATGTTTATTACCGGGTGCAACAAAATCGAGTTGGTAAAGATAATAATCTCGTTTCTATTTTTACCTAAAAGATTTTGTACCTAAAAAAGAATTCTAGTAAAGAAAAGATTTGTAGCTAAGCATTTATTGGAAACATTTGAAAAAATCCAAGTCTTTGTGTATATTAGATTCAAATAACTGGCATAATTCTTATTTTTCCTGGTTGAAAAAATCATCCATGAAAAAGAAAGAAAAAAATAGAAAAATTTGGTTTTTTAAGGATTTCTTTTTAATATTTCAACCAATTTTTCAGAAATATCTGCGTATGGATATACAAAAGTTATGGTATAATATAAAAAAAATCACCATCCATATTTTTTTTGCAAAAAAAGGACATAGAATGAGTAAAATATTCTTTTTCTGAAAAAAGGAGGAAAAAATGAATAAATTGAAAAAAAAAAAAAGATAAATATAGAACTCTCGATTATTTAATACCCAATATATAGAACTTTAAACTATTGAAAATCAATAATTAATTAATAATAACTAAATTCTAAATTAAACTAAAAAAAAATAAAGAAATGGAAAAGAAATATTTTCTTTTAAACAAAAAGCGATAATAATTAGAATTAAAAAGAGAAAGAAATAGAAGAGAGGTTTCTTCTTTATAAACAATAAAGGGGATGAGAGTCAGTTAATTATTTTAATGATCTTTCCAAAAATTTATAAGTCTTTCTAAAAAATAGCATAGAAAAATCTTTTTGAAAAAAAAAAGTATCAAAAATTCTTATTAAACTGTCTTGCTTTTGCTCTCGAAAATGATTGGATTTTGACCAATGGAAACCATCAATTTGATAGAATAATTATAGGTATATAATATATCTTTATATTATTATCCTATTCATCAGTACTGTTCGTTGATACTGGAAAGATTCTCTTATCTGTTCGAATTCATGACCTGAACGAGCCGCACATACACCCTAGCACATGGTCCTGACATCCAGCGGGAGATTTCTTACCATTTTTTTTTGACTGTCTTATGTTTCTAAGAAGTTGTGTATATAGTTGGCATATTGTGTATATATCTATACAGAATCCAAACAGAATCCAATTTCTTTCTTTCGATCAGATGTTATTTTTCTCAATTTTCCTTTTTTGAATATGGAGTATTCCATATTCAAAAAAAAAAACTAGTTAATAAACCTCCTTTATTCAATGACTCTAAATAAATGAGTCTAAATGATATTTATTTCATTTATTTATCGAATGAAACACGACTTTTCTAACAAGCAGGGTATTGAATCTACAGATCGATTCTTATTTTCTTTGTATACTAATTTAGTTCTTAGATTCTTATAGAAAGAGTCTAGAAATTAGGATAAAGGTTCTTTTTTTTTTTTACTATATTCAAAGTCCTTCACCGTACTTTATATCATTTTGTTCTATTTTTTATTATGTTTTGCTCATTTTGGTTTGAACCACGATTTTATATCGTGGAATTTGATTATTTCACGAACAATTTTGAATTGTACATTTTTTTCTATGTGTTCTATAAATTTGTGATAGAGCTTTTTCTTTATTTTATAGGATACATTTTCAAAATGTTCAAATTTCGAAATATTCATTTCGAAAACCAAATTGAGCAATATGCTAAGCTCATTCACGGGCTTATGCTAACCTATACATTAATGTCCTTTAATGAAGATGAGCTAATGGAATTAATCTACAGCGGTTTTTTTGTATTTCGATTCATTTTTTTGAATTGGAAATCAAGATTTGGTATTGATTTTCAATTCAAAGTCTTTTATCGCAGATTTTTGATTCTATTGATTCTAATCCTGATTTTCAAGATAATCAAAAACTTTTTTGATAAGTGAGAAATTTGAAATAAACTCTGATATTGATATTCTAAATAGTAAGATTTCAAGTATTTTTATATCCCTAAAACTAATAAATAAGACTCATCTGTCTGGAAAAAAGAATGATTCTTTCTTTTAATGGGTCTTCTCCTTTTCTTTCTTTGACACTTTCTTTATTTTCATATGAGTCATTTGAAGAAGAAAATCTCTTTTTGAGAGAAAGGGATGAAAAGGATTTTGATATTTCAACCAATTTCTCAGAGATATCTACGTATGGATATACAAAAGTTATGGTATAACATAAAAAAAATACTTCTTAAAAAAAAGGACATAAAACGAGTAAAATATTGTTTTTCTGAAAAAAGGAGGAAAAAAATGAATAAATTGAAAAAAGAAGAAGATAAATATAGAACTCTCGATTATTACATAATCAATGTATAGAACTTTAGACTGTTGAAAATCAATAATTAATTAATAGTGACTAAATTCTAAATTAAACTAAAAAAAAAATTGAATGGAAAAGAAACAGTTGCTTTTCATCAAGAAGTATACTATAATGTATATATATACTATAGACTGAATTTAGACTTTGTTATATTCTATGTTATAAGATGAAATTCTCATAAAAAGAAAGATATGTAGGAGTGTATTATGAATAAAAATCAAGTAAAACTTGAAAATCTCAAAAATATATCCCTAAAACTAATAAATAAGACTCATCTGTCTGGAAAAAAGAATGATTCTTTCTTTTAATGGGTCTTCTCCTTTTCTTTCTTTGACACTTTCTTTTCTCCTGTTAAGAAAGATTGCCCTTGGTTTTGTAGATAATAGGCTGAAAACAATGCCGTTGGTAATTTGTAGTGTACCAACTGTGTTTGTGAGTTTATTGGAATCTCTAATTTTGCAAGAGTGTTTGTGAGTTTATTGGAATTATCTACAAAACAGTAAATCTCTAATTTTGCAAGAGTCTTTCTCTGTGGACAGTTGGTACACTACAAACACTCACAAACACTTTTGGAAATTTTTTTCATATGATACTGAATGATGTCTGAAAGTATTAATATCAAGTATGACAAGTATTCATACCTCGTCATGCAAGTGTAAATAATTCATGTATTAAGTGTTTGTATCTAACATATTATCTTTTTCTTTTTTCTTGTGACACAAGATGACGTTTGAAAGTATTAATATCAAGTATTATAAGTATTCATACATCATAATGTAAATATTCATGAAGAATAGGAGATGCGGAATAAATGGAGATAGGAGATAGGAAAAAATATTTATTTAATAATGTAATAGCTAAAAAATTATAACTTTAAAATTATACTGACTACATTTAACATGGAATAATTATATATATAAATAAAACAATAATACATATTTATTAATTGAATATAGTTATATTAGTTCCGACACATTTAACATGGAATAATTATATATATAAATAAAATAATACTACATATTTATTAATTGAATATAGTTATATTAGGTCCGATGTCAGATATGACAGGTAGCATATCCGTCTGAAATTTTCATCACGATTGTCTAAGAATAATGATGAATGATGACCACGTATCTGCACTTCATTCGAAACTAACAGTCAATTTTTTAGTTGCAAAATTTTCAAATTTAAATGCGATAAATCTATTCGTCGAATTAATAATTAACTATTATTTTAATATTCAATTGAATATAATTAATTTTTACCTAGCAAAAATTTTGAAGTTAAAATCTTTAGAGATGTACAGTAAGGACTAAGGAGACAATTTGAATGGACACCTTAATCAATTAGTTACTCATTAATCAAAAGCATATTTTTTTTCTCTTATTACAATTCATCTATCTTTGACTTTGACTAACGAAGCAACAATTAAATATCACAGTCTCACCGAGAGCGTACTGCATTAAAACAAAAAGTAGAAAACAAAAAAGAACAATAGTAAAGAAATGAGAGAAATGTCCACTGAAAAAGAAAGGTAGAAATAGAGATCGGACATGTGGCAGTTGAAGGAGGAGAGATCAGAGAAATCGATTACTGCATCAGCGAACGAGAAAGAAAAAAGAAAGAAGAAATGGAGAGGAAAGACAGAGAAAGTAAATGGAGAGATATTGGAAGAGAGAAAACTGTTGGAATTATTCTTTTCTTTTTTTAGAAACAATGAAATCTTTAATTTTGATAGTTAATGAGTTAATTATAGAAAGGTAGTTAGATGAGGGATAAATGGAGATATGAGATGAGAAAAAAAAAATTATTCATAAAAATATTGTAAATAATTTACAAAGTTAAATTAGTCATTAGGCAAAAATAAAAAGTTTGAGAACTAGCCTTTGATCTAGTGGCAAAGACACATGATTTTTATGTGAGAGGTCATGAGTTTGAAATCCAGATGGAAAAAATTATTTGTTATAATTATAAAGATATTAAATAGTTGGATGGCTTGACCTCCAACCTTTGCTTAAAAAAAAAAAACAAAAACAAACACCCCCCTCTTTTCAGAATCCGTAATCTCTACATTAACGCACTGTTTGAGGTAGTTTTATCAGCCGTGTGATCTAATTTCGGACCAATCCAGCTGACAACTATATTGTGCGGATTAAAATCGAACGGTCCTGATCTTAACTCAAACGATGCGATAATGCAGAGGATATGAATTCCTCTTTCCAGACCAATTTATTTATTTCTCTGTCGTTCCTCAAATTTGAGAGCGTTGCTTCTGTTAATGGCGGCGGCGAAGAAGAAAATCTCACCAACATCTAACGACGAATTCTTCTTCCGTGTCCGAGTCCGAGTCCCATCTGTATCAGCCGACAAAAACCCTCAACGCTCCCGAGAAACCCTCCGAGCAATGTTCTAAAGAAGAAGACAAACAGAATATGAAGGCAAAGTCACATTTTCTGAATTTCACCAACTTTAGAAATCTTAATAATTCAATTATACGAAGAAGACAAAAAAACATTTGTCTTTTATTGTTTCCTATTTGATTTATAGGAATCGAAAGGGGTCCAAGTCAAGTCAAGCCAGAAACTGAAATCTGAAAAAAAAAAAAAAAAAAAAAAAACACAGTGGACATGAACTGGTATACACCGAGGTATTGCATTTGTTTCAATGCTAACTTTTAGAAATTCAGAACCGAAATGATTGGAATTAGGATATTCAGAACTGAAATGATTTCTCTGAGAGATTCCAGATTATTGATGTCCTTTATATTGTTGCTCTAAATAGCAGATAGGGATTAGTTATTTAATGGCCTGTGTCTAGTAATCAAATGAGAATAAAAATTAATCTTTTATATATAATATATATACCAGAACCAGACTTTAGTTTTGGTAACACAACTGTGCACAAGAGCTCAATTTCAACTTGCTCCCCTCAAAATAGGTTCATATTTGGTGTTTTCAAGCCAGCTATAGCAGTTGCGTCATTGCACAGTATCTGTTTCACAAAGCAACCTAAAGAATGGGTTTAAAACAGAAACATCTATTTAGTACCACCACCCCTAGTAGGTATTTAAGCTGCTTGCCAATTTAGGAACCAAAAGGGTTCGTATTCTTTGCATAGGCAAGCATGCTAGTAAAAACACAAAAGCCTCTTTGTCATACTGCCCTTTAGATTGACAAGTTTGTTTAAAAGTTTACATCAATGTGTTTATTTTATTTTTGTTGCCCTTGCTGATAACAACAAGTCACTGGAGGAGAGACAGGATACACACTTGAGTAAGAGTAAAGAAATGAAGAAAAAACATCAGGAGAGGAGTTCCCAAAAGGCATTCCATGTAGGTCTACGTCTTTGTCTTTTTAGGAGGGGTTTTTGGAAATTTTATCTGCAATCTCGAAGGAGGCAAAGCATTCGGGTCTCTGTACCTGCTAATAACAAGTACCTAGTACCTAGAGAAAGACAGCCAGAGATCCAGCAGTAAGCAGGACAAAATGGATAAGAACTACTATGCCAAGAGGGTTGTTATGACGATAGCAGGGGAGGATAGCTTTGAGGTAAATAATTAGATTACTCTATTGGAATTTAGGATATTCAGAACTGAAATGACATCTCTGTGAAATTCCTGATTATTGTTATCCTTAACATTATTGGTCTACATAGCTTCTGATTTGGAATTAATTTTATGACCTGTCTCTAGTAATCAAATGAGAACTGAAATTGATCTTTATATACTAGAATCTGTTTCACAAAGCAACCTAAATAATGGGTTTAACACAAAAAACATCTATTTAGTACCACCATCCCTAGCAGGTATTTAAGCTGCTTGCCTGTTTAGGAACCATGTTCTCGTTCAATGCAAAAAGGGTCTCGTTTACTTTGCATAGGAAAGCATACTAGTAGACAAAGGCCTTTTTGGCAGTACATACTGCACTTTAGATTGACAAATTTGTTTAACAGTTTGCATTAATGCGTTTATTTTGTGACCTTTCAATTCTTTCATAATGCAGTTTTAACAGTGTTGGTTCTCTTCTTCATTATATCTGTAGGATTATTCTGGGGGAGTAGATACACAGCCATCATGGAGACCTCCAATGCCTATAGAAGATGGCATTTGGAAACCAATTCATGTGAAGACAAATGGCGAAGGGAGGGAGAGGCTCTGGGATTCAGATGTTTTGATAGAGGTTTATGACGTGAAAGTGGACCTATGCGGGAAGGCGTCTGGCAATATCCATGGTACGATCATCATGGACTGCACTACGTACCTTATATACCTCTTCAATCAGGACAAAGAAAGTGCACTGATGATTCACAAAAAGGTTAACGGTACACTATTAATATCCTATCACATAACCCCACCACCACCCCTTCTCTCACTCTCTCTCAACATTTATTTCTTTTCATTCTTCTAGGGTTCTTTGCCGTTAAACAGTCCTGATAGAGCCCCTTTGGCTTGTGAACGAATCATGACCTTTCTCGACCTCAACTTAGATGACGACTTACTATGTAGAGGTGTTGTGACATTTAATCCTATTCACCATCCCGTGAACAAGTGGTTGTGTTACGAGTATAAAGAAGGGAATTGTTCCGTGCACGTGACCTTGTCTGTGATGGAAAGTGCTTGACTTGCTGAGCTTGATGTGAAGCTAATCAAGACTACTGAAGAGGAAACAGTAGCAGGTTTCAGAATTCATGGTGATATTATCACTTACATCAACGATATGCCATACCTAAGAGACTTTATTTTCAGCAAGAAAATCGATGATTGCTCCACTATCAAGTCTCTGGAGTCCATCCCCTTGTCTAGATCTTTGTTTTGTTGCCGTCATGGCTCATCCGTCGTTGTTAAGGTTGATCTTTGGAATTCTGACACCAATGAACCCTTTGTACGTGGTGCATTGCTTTTCTCGCCGGAGTATTACGGCGACTCTGGTGTGGGGAAACTAAGCAGTCAGTTTGGTGAGATTCAAGTAAAGGTTAATTGGTCGACACATTTGAAACATCCAAAAACGCATGAAGCCATTTGGTTGCCCTTGGTTATAGACATGCATTAGCAAGTTGTATATAGAGTCAAAAGTGAAGGTGAACACAGTAAACCAAGCCTCTCTTTTTTTATATAGAGGGAATTTCATATATATAGTGACAGTAAAGAGAAAATAATTCTCTTTTCTTCCTCATCTAATTAGCTAGGATCCAAGATAACGAGATTAATTAATGTGCAGTACAGAAAATAAACTTGAGCTAGTATGAGCATGGGCTTTGCAATCTTTGTATGGGTAGGCTTGGAATTTTTCCTTTTAGTAAAGCAATGCCTTTTTATTGTTCTCACTGGCGATTGTGAACTCAAATCAAGTAATATATTAGAATTTTGAAACACATCCTTAATTAAAAAAATATGGATTCTTAGTGGAACAATCATACCGTGAGAGTATAATGCAAAGGGGGCTAAAAGTTGAACGCTCCCTTTTATGCATGATTTAATAAAAAAATGCATAAAAGGGGGCTAAAAATTGAATGCATTCCTATAATGCAATACAAAATCCACAACAAATTCTATTATTTCCTGCTAAAGTTGGTCCATGAATCTACAACGCCATTGATCCGCTCTTTAGTTTATGTTTTCTCCAAACAACGATTAAAAAAATTGTACTAGCTGTTTGGTATCACAAAAAATATCTTGTTTCAATAAAACAGGTGTAATAATACCCCACTTTGATTGCAAAAAATGATTAAGAAATAATAAACACAGTAGATGCTAAAATAAGAAAATGAAAAGTGCCATGTCTCAGTGACAACGCACCGCTCATTTTTTTTTCCTTCATTTTTCCTTTTGAATTTTGGCACCTCATCTCCTTCTCTTGGTGACCCTTTTGAAGTAAGTTGAGCTGTCTAAATTGGAGAACTTTGCATTTGGATGTTCACGTGTCAAGCTGCCTCTATCTTTTTAATTGAGTGTGTAATGGAACAGCCTATCTGGCCAACAATCCAACATAGAGCGACTTGGATTTTCTGTGAATTATTTCCTGTAGTGAGGGTTGAGGAGCCAAGAGATTGTATGTCTGTGACTCTGTTCCAAGCTGTACATATAAAGAATTTTCCTAGTATATATAAATATTAGAGATGTACATATAAAAAATGTTCTAAGCTGTACATATAAATATTCATAGTATATAAACAATTTTCATAGTAATTAGTCATCTAATATATGTATTATATTAAAGTATCTTAATAACATAATAGATATCTTACATGAAAATCTATACAAAAGAGAGATTATTAGTTGCATAAAAGATTTGAGTTATTACTTATTAGTTGTTTAAGATGTTGTTTGTAATTGATGATATTGTGATAAAATTGAGAAATGAGAATTATGTTGTCTTAAAAATTTTATGAGTTTTTATTTTTGACGAGTACGTACGTAAGATGAATAACAATTTTATTTCAAAAATAAAATATGTGAAACTAGACCTTGTCAACTTTTCGAAAAAAGAGTATCATGATAATATATATATATATATATAGGAATATGCTAGCATGCTATGCGTAGCATAGAGGGCCTCCGTGCAACGGCTCAATATTCGACTTTTCAAAATCCTAACGGTCGATCCGAACCGTTTATCTTGTTCTCCATATTAATATGTATTTGGAGACCAAATTTTATATTTTTTTTGGAATTGTTTTACTATTTTTTTAGATTTATTGAAAATCACTGTTTTTTTATGGTCCATATTTGCTGAAAACAGCGATTTTCAATAAATCTAAAAAAATAGTAAAACAATTCAAAAAAATATAAAATTTGGTCTCCAAACACATATTAATATGGAGAACGAGATGAATGGTTCGGATCGACCGTTAGGATTTTGAAAAGTCGAATATTGAGCCGTTGCACGGAGGCCCTCTATGCTACGCATAGCATGCTAGCATATTCCTATATATATATATATATATATATTTTGGCAAAGTAAGAAAAGAACATCACTTCAGAGATTATTAAGATAATAAAATCATATTGATGTCCTAATTTTACATCTTTTGTATGTTGTCTTGAACTCATGTAAATTATCACAGAGAAAAGAGTAAAGGAGGTTGTGATGATCATGCTCGGGCAGCTGTTTGCCAAAAACATGGATTTCCGCAAAGTAGTAAGACCAATATATGTCTAGTTTGAATGATTAAGATGAATTAATGACAAGAATGCTAGTAATCGAAGTATCGTAACTATAACAGTTCTAAGATAAAATAATCATTATAAATTTATTATTTCGTTCATAATACTGTTAGAATGCGTTCACTCAAGATTTCAAATACAATTCTATTAAAATTCTTCTATTCTATCAAGTTGAACAACTCCTAAGAGATGAGCACCAGCAAAAAGTGAAAAGAAAAAAAAAAAAATTCTCTGAAACAATGACTCGCTACATAGAATGCAACATAATTTTTGTCTCAAGGAATCAAATGCTTTGAGCAAAAGTGCAAAACCTATTCACAAGGAACCGGAAGAAATAAAGAAGCACGGTGGCTTTTTGATGGAGCTCAATCGCATCATGTGCCTCTGAAAAGAAGACAGACAGCACAATGCCTTGAGTGAAAAAAATGTGATTAATTGACAAATTATTTTCTGTATATTCCTGGTTTTGAACGAAGAGAGCTGCTAGCTCCATCAGCATTATTTGGAACAAGACACTTCACCCTGACGATTCTTCGTAAATATGAATTATTTAAAATTTGTATATGATTTATACTTAATTTAATAATTAAGAAATTAAATATATATTAACGCAACATAATTGGTGAGCGGATCCGACACAAATTTACTCCGAAGAAGTAAAGAGTATCTCTCTTAAAAAACAATCTTGTTACTACCAAGTTTAAAATATATATATATATATATATATATATAATTTGAAAATTATATGCACGGTTATGTGTAAATGCATGATTATATTTTTTATCGTTGTGGCCCCGCTGGTCTGGTCGTATACGGACATTTATAGCCACACATGTCGTCGAGAAATCCTAACAAAATTTTGGAATTTATTTTTAAATAGACATATTATATGGACTTTATAACTTTTTTAAGCGGGGGATGAGGGTAAAATATTTTACTGACAAGATCGTATAACAAACTTTTACAGTGTATGAGAGCATCTTTATTTTAAAAATTGCTTAGCAATTTAGTTTCTTCAATTTTATTATTCAATAAATTTCATATTATCTTTATTCATGCATTTTTTTTCTACATTAGAGCATGAGCCGCTCAATTGAAATGGGCCCAATAATAAGTGCCATTTGCTTAGCACTGATCAAGGCTTCTCAAGTGCATCCACTAATTGCCTTTTTCTTTTCTTTTCTTTCTTTTCTTTTTCTTTTTCCCTTTTTATTCCTTCTTAAATATTTCTCTTTTGTTTGTGCTGTTTAGAACCCTAGCCTCTAGCCGAAATGAAAGACTACAGGACTTTATCCAGCATATTCCTTTTGTTTTCTAATTTGTTGTTTATAATTTTCATGCGGCATGCTAAAAAAATAAATCATGTGGCATGCTTTATCATATTATTGGACTGTAAACGAGTCGAGCTAGTTCGTTAACAATTTTTCGTATTGTAAATTCAGGGGCAGAACTAGAAAATTTGAATATGAGGGACTAATCTATAAAATATAATATGTGAAAAAAAAAAAAAAAATAGTGTGGTTAGTGAGGAATTAAACCCATGACCTTACATATATCAACTAGAACTCAAACTTCTAGACTACCAGCAAAAATTTATTATTTTATGAGGGGAGCTAGACTATATAAAAGTTCAAAAAACTCAAAAATTTGATTAAATTTTAATATACATAATTAAAAAAATTTAAATTATAGAGTGACTTAGCACCCTGACGTATAAGTAAATCCGCCTCTGTGTGAATCATGTATAAAAATTACATTTTCGTTAATTTGATACTGCGAATCACACATAAAGTACAAGGCGAAAAAATAATTTCATCGTTTTTCTTGTAACAAGAATCATCCTCATACGAAAGAAAAAAAAAGTGATAGTAAAAGAATAAAAATAACTTCATATTTTTCGTACAACGAGCTGAAAAACTGTTGCATCAAAAATGTATAGTACAAAGTTTCAGTACAACAAGCTGTACCTTTTAATCTTAAATACACTTTCAGTTCAAATTGCAAGTATACAATCCTACCGCGTAGTATATTATCGGGTATCGATCCTTAGAGAGTAAGTTTAACTTTATTAATTAATTTCAGAAAATAATAAAAAGAAGTAAGTGCAATAAAATATAATAGGAGGGTTTGTTTAAGTAATCCTAAGTTTGATTCAATACTCGAAAATAAGAAATTGTAAACAATAGATGTAAATAAAATAAAAAAAGTAAAGATTGGTTTGCTTTCAAGTTAAGGAGATCTAGGGGTATTCGGTCTACAATTCCTTGCTAATTCTATCTATTCGGTATTTGTTTAAATTCATGTATGATTTGATAAGGTTTCTAACCTAATATGTCATTAAGGGTCACTTTCGTGAATTAATAACGTGCCTAAGCAATTCGGACTTCACAGTTACGTCATTCATCCTAGCTACCTATACCATAAGCTCTTGTTAGTCTCTCCTCTTCTCAAATATTGGTACTTCACAGTTACGTCTTTCATACCAATATCCGATTCAATTTGAGATGTCCTAATTAAGGTTTGATTTCACAGTTACGTCCTTCACCAAGTCTCTAACACTAATTTCTGTAGTTCCGGTTTGATTTCACAATTGGTTAGACCTTAATCAAAATCTAAGGTATTTGTGTTCATAATTGGTACTCTCATTTCGTCCTAACTACTTTGGTTCTTTCGAATCCAAAGCGGAACTACATCGATTTTAAGTACTAATTATGTACTTAACACAAATTATAAATCTCAGAAATTAGCATCAAATCCCATAAAACAATCATAATAAAAATAAATCACCGAATAAGATACAATTAAATAAGTTCATGCATTGACCTAAACCCCTAGAAAGATATCTACTCTCTCTTGGAGAGATCCATTACAAAAGTTGACAAAAATAAGAAGGAATGAAATAAAGAAATAGTTACACCCTTTATTGAATCAAGAACCTCAATTTTGTCGAAATCTTGCTTGGACCTTCTTCTCCTTCCTTGAAAAGCTTCCGAAACTCCTAGAATGGCTGCATATTTATCGCTATATTGTATGAAAATTGGCATACACCAAGGGGTGAAAGAGAGAGAGAGAGAGAGAGTTGTGATTGATCTTTGCGAAGAGATGCCTTGAATGGAAAACATCCCCCTCTTTTATAGCAAAGGACCATGCCCAATCAAGAGGCATAGTTGTGGAGTGAGTGGGGTTAGTGGGTGCTATTTTTGGATTGTTTTTCAAGCTGCATTGTCCAAGTTTAGCTGTAAAAAAAACGTCCCTAGTGCGCTAAAAATAGAAAATGTGTTGAAAAACATATTTTTTGGCTGTCTGTAGGTCCAGTGCGACCGCACTGACTCCAACTTTCCTTTTTTAGATTCTCATATTGTAGATCTTTTCGTTAGCTTTCCGAAAAGTGGTCATATGCCCAAAACGGAGTTACGAGTCAAAAGTTGTGGTCGTTTTAAGTTTAGACTCCATTTTTGGCTGACTGTTACAGTGCGTCTGCACTGGACTCGGTTTTTTCTTTTGTGACCAGAGTGCGGCCGCATTGAAATCCGTGCATCCGCACGGATTTTGATGTATAGCTTATTATACATTTTTAAAATTGGCGCGTGTCCAGAAATCCATCTAAGTACTTATTACAGCCATATCATAATCCGTGTGTCCGCACCGGACATTTTTCTTTATTTTTTCTTTATTTTTTTCATTTCCTGTAAATTAAAACTAAACAAACGCAGTAACTTGATTTTAGATGTATTCTATTCTTTTTATATTCAAAATATAAGATATTTGGTATTATTTCATGATGAAAACTATATCGAATATGAGGCAGAATGAGTAGAGCGAGATTAATTAAACTTGAACTCGCTAATTACGAGTCGAACTAGAATCACACAACTAAATTATGAATTCTTTTTATCAACCCTATATATATATTCATATATGATACATTATAATATAATAACATCCAAGTGAAGTTGGTGAATATTTGTATAGTTGATTAGCTAAATGCTAGGCCGTTAAAGCTATTTTTTGTTGTTGTTGGTATTGAAATAGGTTACTAGAGCTTTGTCAACCACTTAGTAGTTCAATAAAATTATGAGCGTGCAACTTTTCTTCTCCTTAAAGATTCGGAATGGTATATTTTTTTTTTTCATTAGCTGATTTAAAACTTCATTACGAATATCTTGTGCATATTGCGTTTAATTGCTACAAGAGATTTGTTAGGCAACCAACCCACCCATGTCAATCTCGTACCAGTATATGATTTTACACTAATATGATGATAGTTGGTACAGGATTGATTACTTATTGGAGCTTATAATATCAGAGAAATTGGGGAAAGGAGTGCAACCACTCCAAAATTTGCTGGTACTGTTTCCTAAAATCCTGCAAGTGGTTTTCATGTGACGCAGACTAGTCCGACAATACGAGTAAGAAATTTCAACTAGTGTTGTAAATAACGGTATGCGCTCGACAAATGAACAAATACTGGTAAGTAATTAATCGGTATGAGGCCGATTATTTCTCAACTAATTGTATTTTTTTAACGGACAAAATTGAACAAATCGTACAAGAACAAACAGATCATGGCCCAATAAATAAATAACCAAACAAACATTTAAATGGAAAAAGAAGACGGTTAATTGAATAAATTGGCTGATTTAACATTTTCATCCGCAAACAACTTTTTGCATGCTCTGTTTGTGACAGTTTGATCACTGTCATTGTAATCTTGATTGAAGGCTTAAATGATTACAATATAATATTTTAGTTTTAGAATCTTTGGGAGGAGATTTGCCCCCTCTCAAAATGAGACATCGTCTCTAATTCTAACTTATTATAAAATATTCAGTCATATGTACTAATTAATTGAGAAATAATCTCCTCGATAATCTACTGGCAAGATTATTTTAAAATGTACTAGAGATTTTATAAAATTGAATTGTGAAATAAAATATAAAATTAAAATTAATTAAAGAAAAAAGAACACACTTTTGTTTGGTGTACGAGCAAACATAAGGTAATTTTCCACATTTATCAGGTTTTAAATAGCGTGTTATAACGGTGCAATATGACAATAACATCTTTTTTTTTAACTGTTCTGTTATGATGCGATAAATACTATTTAAATCTTTCACATTTACTCAATAGTATGATAACTATATTTTTTTTTTTTCATGCCAGAAGTTGTTGATTCAAAATTCAATAATCTCCATTAAAAATGACTTAGAATTGAAAGCAAATCTTCTCCAAATTATGTTTACATTTTTTTTTCTTGCAAGCATGATCATAGAAGACAAAGCTTTTTTTCAAAACTCAATAAGATATTATATATGTAACCAGATAAACTTTATTACTCGATGGCATATTGTGTAGAAAAATTATATCATATTGTTTGTAGAGCAATAGTCGTAGACATATTCAAAGAAAAAAAATACAAACCTGTAAATTTACCTTCTGATGTCTTTCTATTGAAGTATGAGGTTACATGTTTATAGAACAAGTAATATTTTGAATTTTTCAAATTAAAAACATCACAGCTAATTGATTTTATGTTGCTATATATTATAAATTAATTAAATTAAGTTTTTTTTTTCTATAGTGCAAGTCTGTGGACATTTTATGCTAAAATTTTAGAGGATTCAACTATCTTTATTTTTTGTACCTATATTGTGTCCTCCATTTTTAAAATTTTAATAACTTAAAAATTAAAACTTAAATAGCCAAATAATACTGTTAGATATGATTTGTATTATTTTTTCGATGCACACATAAAAAGTTATAATATTTCAAGTTTATTTTAGTTAGTATCAAGAAATAGCAGAAATATACTGATGTAAATAATTTATGAACATTAATAAATATAAAAATAAATATAAAAATAAACCATAAAGTGATAATTTTTTATACACATTTAGAGAAAATCTAATGGTAAAAATTTTGAAATATAAATTTTATTATTAGAAAAATTTATTATTTTGAATGTATAAAAATTAGAGACATTTAAACATTCCTCAAAATTTAATGTTGTGTTCTACAGTAGAAAGTAATTTCACTATCATTAACAAATAAGGAGGGTTCATGCCTTCATTTTTTGTGCCTCCATCTGTCCATCATGCCTCTATTTTTTAAAGTTTTAATAGTTGAAAATTCAAAACTTAAGAGTCAAAATAAAACCATTGGATATGAACTACATCATTTTATCTATGCACGTGTACAAAATTATGGCATTCTAACTTCATTTTGATTGTCATCAAGAGCTTGTAAAAAATGTACTAATGTAGATAATTTATAGATTTTGATTTTTCAACTTATTGATTCACATAAAAATAAAATTGAAATGTGCTAAATTTTTATGAGGACAGAGAGAAAATAACATAGATTACATTCAACGGTAATATTTTGACTTTTAAATTTTAAATTTTCAACTATTAAAGTTTTTAAAAATAAAAACATAATGAAAATACAAAAAATAAAGACATTTGAATCCTCCTCTTAACAAATAGATTCGGCGACAAATTAATTGTCATCAGTAGTATAAAAATCACTTTACTTTAGAAAAATCATATACAAAATATCTACACCTACGACTAGAGTATTAATTTGTGCAGATAATATTATATATATACCAACTTTTTTGTTAAAATAATCATGAGCAAATAGTTGGCCTCTCTTATGTTCAATGAGAAAGCGAAATCATGGACATGGATGGTGCGGTGGTGGTTTAGAGGCTTAACCTAACTTAAAGTTTGACATCACTTGAAGGCTTTTTACTCTTTAAAGATAAGTGAGAAAAAGGGAAGCTTCTCTGATTTGTAATACAAAATCTATCTTTATGTTGTGTCAGTATTCAGTAACTATTTACTTCTTTTGCTTTTGTTGCCAGTTGTCAGTTTTGAAGCTAAAAATTATGCTCTTGAAAAAAAATAATAATAAAGTTGATGTTAGTTTTCTTTAGAAAAATGCACGATATTTGTGCTTCAGATTTCATCGTGTAAAAAAAAAGAACTGAAGGGATCACCGTAAAAGTTTATCTTTTCTATGTTTAGGGACGGATTCAGAAATTTATATCACGGTAGGAAGCTAATTAGATTTAAATTTATTAACTTATCTATTGGATACACAATTGCAACTAAGTCCTATAACAATATTTATTAAAAGATCTGTTATAATTATAAAATCGATTGATATAATATTGAAATATTTTTTCTAAGTTATTTAAAAATTTATTTGACACAGTTCAAAGTGAAACTATTCTTAACAAATTGACAAATTGAAGTCAAAATTTAGATAAAAAAAATTACCATAATATATGTATTGAATAATAAAAAAATCTAAAAAATTCGGATAATCCATTTTCTTAGAATTGCAATGATTCATTCCATCGTCAGACCTTTCTTATTCTCTTCTTCTCCTTCATTCTATTTACGAAATAGAGCATCGCATATCTAAAAAAATAAAATACGCAAAATCAATCAAAACTCGAAAAAAATCGATTCAAAAATCATACTATCTTAGACCAAAATTAGACACTACATTAGATCTAAAGTAGATATACTAGCTGAATAATTATTATTGGATCGAAAATAAAAATTCAAACCTAAAAATAGATACTTGTCTACTCAATTTCTTCTTAAATCCGCCATTATATATATCCGATTTGAGGTGACAAAAAATAGTTAAAATAATATAAATACTTCACCTCTACTCTATTCCGCTCTGCTCTTGCGACAAGTCTCGTTCCATTTCGATCTTGTTGTTCTAAAACATGTAAATAGATCCGATCAAGTACAATTTTGTTGCTTCTCTTCTCCTTCCCTTCATTTTCTTTGACAATCTCGTTCTGAAGCATGTACCTAAAGAGTTCCGAACTGTCAAGATCTGTGGTCAAGTTTAGGTTTATTTTTGTTTGCACTTTCTTTTTTTCTCTTTAGGTACAATTTCTTAGCAAATAATTTGTTTGGAAATTAAAAAATCTAATCTTCAAAAAAATGATTGATTTTTTCTTCGAAAAGTAGATAGCGAGGATAATATCCTCTCAAGAAAAAAAATATATTAATCAAAGTTATATTTCTCTTACATGAGCTCTCATTTTATAGGCCATAAGAAGGAATTAATTTTCAAAATGAAAATAAGCAAACATAAATTGCTACATAAAAAATATAAACATAAAAAGAAACAAACATAAATATTTATCTAAAAAATGTAAATACTATTAATATTTCTAGAAAAGGTTAATGATCAATTCTTAAAAAATGTTCCTCTTTAATAGCAGCTGAACGCTTCTCAAAACGAGTCAGAATCCGAATATGAGTCCGACTCAAGATGAATCTCGTCACTAGGGTTTTCAACTGCACTAGTGGTATAGTTCCACTATAGATATAATTATAGAGTTTGACATCGACGTGAGATTTTATGGCAGAAAAGTTCTAAAATTGTACCATTAGGACGGGAGACGAAGGAAGGTAGTCAGAGCACGTGTTACTTCCTGTACACCTCGAATTGGGGAGTACGAATATGAGATATTTGTACGTTGATTTCCCCCTGCCACAGTGTTGTTTTCCTTCCTCTACTCTCTGATCTTCTCATTTCTAGATCGAGTAAACAAGACGGGCAGCTCCGGTCTGAGAGCGTGTCCCCTTCTTTCCTTTTAATAAAAGTTTTCTCCTCCTGATTAGAGCACAGCTTTAGTGTGGTTCCATACACCTTCACCTGGAGCGATTCCATCTATTTTTTAAAGAAAAAAAACAACCATTTTATGAAGAATTAAAATTCTAATTTCAAAAATAAAAAATCCTTAGCGAAGGTCATTTTGTACTTCTATTGTTTTATCGAAATAAGGTGGCAAAGTCTTCGGGCTTTTCTCAAAAAAAAAAAAAAAAAAGTTGGCAAAGGAGATTGTGGAAGAATTCTTCTTTCACTATGTAGTATTTTTTTATAATGGTGTTTGATAACTCTATTTTGAACAAAAAGTAATGCTTATCGAAATAAGATATTTAAAAAATAATTATATTTTCCGAAATAAATTTTATGGTGGTGACAAATTATTATTATCCAATAAACAACAACAAAAGTAATATAGATAACATATAATAACAAAATAACAAGAGTGAGTCTATGGTACTATGCATATCACGGGTTGGTCTGTAATACGATTCAATATTTTTGTTTTCAAAATCATAACGGACGATCCGAACCGTTCAACACATTCTCCATAAAAATATGTACTTGCATACCAAATTTTATATTTTTTTACTATTTTTTAAGATGCATAGAAAATCACTTGATCTGAAAATTCTGGACCATCCAAAAATAATAATTTTCTACGTATCTTAAAAAATAGTAAAAAAATTCTAAAAAATATAAAATTTGGTATGCAAGTACATATTTATATGGGGAATATGTTGAACGGTTCGGATCGTTCGTTATGATTTTAAAAACAAAAATATTGAATCGTAATATGCATAGTATCATTTTTAACATAGATCCAATTTTCAATGTCAACAAATTATGAACCTATTTTATGATAACATTTATATTTAAAAGAAACCATTGATGTAAAATAATATTTACATTTGCATTTATAATTCATTTTGAATTGTAAAAATAGTTATTTAATTTGTCTATTGTGCAGAATTCATCAAATAATATACAAATTATTACAAAGTGTGAGCTAATAACATAAATCAAAATAGATTGCAAATTAATACAAAACATTAAACATTTATCAAGTAAATATAGTGCAAATTATTTTCCCACGGTGCAAATTATTTTCTGTACATATATTTTGAATTATAAAAATAGTTATTTAAACACTTAACAAATTGTAAAAATAGTCAGTTAAACATTTTTATAACACTTTTATAACATTTTTTTACGGCACATTAGTGTAACTATTTATGTACATTTAAAAAAAAAAAAAAGATAAATTTTGCTGGAGGTCACTAAATTTTGTCATTTGTCACGAATTGGTCACTCATATTTGATTTATCTATTTTTAGTCACTCAACTTTGTTATTTGTTCCAATAAGCCACTCTATACTTTTTTCATCAAAAATGTTAACAGAATATGCTCTTATGTTGGTATTTTGGACAGAATGAGAATATTCCGTTAAGATTTTGGCGGCCATTTTTATTAATACCCTTAAAAAAAGAAAATTTTAAAACTGTCCCCACATTGAGTTTTTTTTTTTTAAATTGCCTCGACCGCTGGGCCCACGGGCGGCCCACCCCTCCTAGAAGACCGCCCGGGCTAAGGGCGGTCCACTAGGGACCAGATCGCCTGGGGTCCGGGCGGTCCTCCTTTTTTTTTTTTAGAGATATTTTAATATTTTGATTTAAATAATTTTGTGAAGAAAGAGTTTTCTTGCTTAGAGTGTATGCCAAAAAATAAGACATTTGATATATTTATGAAGTGATCTGGTAACTCTTTATAACTTTGATTTGATTTGTTAGTTGGATATCATAAGTCTAAAGATAACACTAATTAAGGACTTGGCCTTGATTCTTGTCAACATATATCATTTGCTTATTGTCAACATATATCATTTTTTTTAGAGAATAATTGAATTATTTGATTATTATCAAAATATACCATTTGCTCGGAGATAGGCAAACGAACACAATAGATAGTAAATGCATTTAAAATAATTATGTGAATAATTATTGAATAATCTCTTAGGCTTTTGACTAAATAAAATACCGATCGTTGTACGTCTACCGTTGAACGAAAACTTAAACTGAATTTTTGAGGCACTAAATGACATTTTTTTTAAAATTCTGATGCTTTGAATGGCCGGGGGTGTCCCTCGACCAATATTCGGATTCGTCTCGTCTCCCCCTTTAGAAAAATGCTCATACGCGCAAATCCGACTTTTCTAGTCTATAGCTGTTTAAAGTTTTTTCAAAAGCCGAACTTTGAAAATTCATAACTAATTGTGAAAAAAATCCAAATAAATTGAAATTTGTATCAATTATGTGTATTTTTTAATGCTCTACATGCTGGTGTAATCACTTTTGAAGTTTGGTCCCTGTATCTTTCCAGACTTGCTGATTTACCAGAAGATGTCAAATTTGATGTTTTTAGTGCATTGCACTATACCAGTGGCCTTTGCTTAGTACTTGACTGCTGAGTTTGGACTTTGTACCATACCAGATGTTAGTCTAGGGTGCATTGTGCATGAACAGAGATCTAATTTGAGATTTTAGTATAATTTAGTAGCTCTAAACTACTGTTTTAGTACCAGAAATAAAGAGAAGAATATCAACAAGCTGTCAGAGACCAAGTCCTTAATTAGCGTTAAGCCTTGTGATATACAACTAACAAATCAAAATCAAAGTTATAAATAGTTACGACATCACTTCATAAATATATCAAATGTCTTATTTTTTGACATACACTATAAACAAGAAAACTCTTTCTTCACAAATTTTTTTAAATCAAAATATTAAGATATCTCTAAAAAAAAAAAAAAAAAAAAAGGATGATTGCCCGAATCCCAAGCAGTCTGGTCCCTAATGGACCACCCCTGGCCCGGACAGTCTGCTAGGAGGGGTGGGCCTCCCGTGGGCCCAGCGGTTGGAGCAATTTAAAAAAAAAAAACCAATGCAGGGGCAATTTTGAATTTTTTTTTTTAGGGTATTAATAAAAATGCCCGAGATTTTGGACAAAAAAAATATAAAATGACTTGATTAGGACAAATGACAAAGTTGAGTGACTAGAAATGGATAAATCAAACTTGAATAACCAATTTCGCGACAAATGACAAAGTTTAGTGATCTCCAGTGAAATTTATCATTTTAAATAGGTAAACAATTTAAATAAAAATACATATTTTTAAAATAAATCAAGATTTTTATAAGTAATTTCACAATACAACTGAACACTTATTTCAATATATTTTCATAATTAATTATGTACATATTCGTATTTATGAATTTCTATTTTTTTTTCAAAAATATATTTCCACTCTTGTTTAATTTCATCCCATCTAATTTCGCGACAAACGAACACGCCATGCAAAGGGGATTCAAATCATGCAAAGGATAGCCGTTGGAAGTACAAATCAGACAATCATTTATTCAGTGTGTTGTGTGTGTATAGCGCCTTCCACAGGTCGTGTTTACAAGTGTTAAATGACGACAAAAAAGAAATAGAGAACTTCCGACGGTCCGACCGGTCACAGTCAGTGGCTATAAAGAGAGCGAGCGACACAGAAAACCCGGACTGCTCGCAAGGTGCGAGGGTCGACTCGGAATTCGTTTCCTCTGAGATATCTCATATTTTGCGTGACTTTTTGGAAAATCTCAACTTTTGAAATACATTCTGCGCGAATCTCAAAGCTCAAATAATACTCCCCCTACATCACCCCCGAATAGACACCGGACACGTCGGTCACGCAAAATATGAGATATCTCAGAGGATACGCACTCCTCGACTCGCGGGTATAACTGGCACAGTGGGTCCCATATGACGGTACATGACCTTTTGTGGGCCCCCCAGAGAGCAGGCTTTTGCCCGGCTATTGCTCGCGCCACTGTCTTTTCCACTTTAGGCCATCAAGTAGAAAGAACCCAAAGGTGGGCCCCACCCTTCAGAAATCCGCTCCTCCGATGGATCCCATATTTGACCATTCCCTTCAAAATTGCTTAGTTGATTATCCACTACCAGAAAATCGGGTAATGACTTTAACAGAGTAGCTTTAGCTGCATACAGCGCACAGACCATAAAATCAAAACAGTCTTGTATGTAATTTGTGCGCTGTATGAAGCCAAACCTACTCTGTTAAAAGCCTTACCCAGAAAATCTCTGGCTTTTTTTCTTTTTTTCTTTTTTCTGGCATTAGTTATACATGATACCGACTTTTCTATTGGTAAATGGCAATTCAATAAGTATTGTCTTAAAATAAAATGAAAGCTCATTTTTTGTACAAAATTGAGAGAAACGCAACGGGGTTCGCATTTATGAGACCGTTGTGAGACTTGTGCCTTCACGGGAGATTTTATGCAAGTCAAAATCCTTACTAAATCACATCAAAATCAACTACCTACTAAAACTCAATGAAAACGAATGAAAAAAAGTTCCAAACAAGAGGTCTTAATCAGGCGCTGTAAAAGTAATTCTGCCTTGTCTCTTGAATGATAAGCAATCACAAACCGACAAAGAAAATTGAATTATTCTTATTTCTAAATTTTTGGCGTTTGGCAGTTTGGCTGCATGGCCGTTGCAGAGAACTTAATTTAAAATACAACATCTGAAATTAATTTAAAATCCATAATCATGATTTAAAATTTGAAACATTTCCTACACTTTTGTAGTAGAGTGGAAAAAAACACGTTGTACCGTGCCGTGCCGTGACTAACAGGCTATGGTATCGGTCTCGTGCCATGCTGTGATTAAAATGTTAAGGGATGATCACGGCATGCAAATAGTCATGCCACATGAATCACGCCGTGTCTAAACGTGCTGTGACCAAACGTGACTCGTGAAACCATTTAATCATATATGTTATTTTATTTAAAGTTTACCATTTAGTCAAGATCTAACGATTCTAATTGCACTTGACTCGCATGATTACGTACCGTGCCGTGATTAGAATTTTGTGTGACGTGTTGTATCAAGTTTTCAAAAAATAATCACGACACGCGAATAATCACGGCACAGAACACGCGAATCACAACATATAACCGACACGCGTACCGTACCTTTGCATGCCATAAACGTACCATTCCGTAATGAAACCAGTTTTGCCATGTCATTTTTTCCACTCTATTTTGTAGTTCAAACAAGACATGTTATCAAAATTTTACAAGCTCTTGTTCCAGTAGAATTTCAATATTGGTTATTTCTTTTCACCTCCTTTTTAAAAAAAAATTAATTAAACGGTGTGGCTCCCGTGCGGCATTTCTCTGATTAGAACAGAAGAGCATTCCACTTTACTTTACTCTCTCTACCGCTAAACAAAATATACAAACAAGCAGCACAGCCGAAAGGAGCCTCTTCTCTTCTCTTTCTTTTTAGTTAGTAATAGAGGCTCAGCTCCTTTCCCTTTCCATCTTATAACCACCGTTCTCCCAAATCATCTCTACCAAAGCTATCAATGGCAGTCATATGACTAGGAGCTTCATCAATTTCTCTTCTCTCTGACACACACACAGTCACTAATCTCTCCCGTCTCTTTGACCTGGATTAATTAGATTAGAATTAGAGAGAGAGAGAGAAATGGCGCCCGAGTCTCTATTTTCCATTTCAGCGGCTACAGTTATAGAAGATGTGCTCAGACAACATAGCAAGAAGCTCAGCGATCGTGATTTGGCTTCACGCAAAGCAGAGGAGATAGGTAACTCTCTCTTTCTCTCTCTCTCTCAAATCTCACAATGCTGAAATAGATAAAATATACTAGTTGTATTTATCAGATCCTTTCTTGCCTCTCTTGAATGCCTATTACTTCTAAAAATACAAAAAATTATTATTATAATTTCTTTTGTGAAAATGAAGCTATTAGAAGGTATGAGGCGGCAGGATGGCTGAGACGAACAGTCGGGGTGGTTAGTGCGAAAGATTTGCCAGAGGCGCCGTCAGAGGAAGAGTTCAGACTCGGTTTGCGAAACGGATTGATCCTCTGCAATGCTCTCAACAAGGTCCATCCTGGTGCTGTACCAAAGGTACATTTTTCTCACATTGCACCACCTGATTTTTTATATTCTTCATTGATGTCCAAGTGTTCAATTTTGAGGATCTTAGGGAGCAATTTCATAATTTGACTGTTTTTTGGTTGTTTCTTCAGGTAGTTGTGAATCCGGGGGACCCGGTGCTTCAGCCGGATGGAGCTGCTCTATCTGCTTTTCAGTATTTTGAAAATGTGAGGAATTTTCTTGTAGCAGTGCAAGAGTTGGGTATACCAACATTCCAGGCCTCTGATTTGGAACAGGTAATTTTGAAATTATTTAGAATTTTTGAAAATTTGTCTGTTTCTGTATTATTTTCTCTACTCTTGTATTTTCCGCATTCTTGATTTTCTTGATACCAAGCAAATTGTTGATATCATTGTAGTAGTCTGTTAATTCTGTGATCTTCAATTTAATGTTTGAGATTTTAACATATATATTATTCATTTTTCTTGCACAGTTCCACTTAACTCTCTCCCCCCCCCCTTTTTTTTGTTGCATAAAATGCACATCATATTCCCTAAATTTTCCATGAAGTCACTCATCATTTATTTCAGGGAGGAAAAGGTGCAAGGGTTGTGAATTGTGTTCTTGCTATGAAGTCCTACAGTGAATGGAAAAAAACAGGTGGGACCGGATCATGGAAATACGGTGGTATAATTAAACCGGCAAATTTGAGCAAATCATTTCTAAAAAGAAATTCTGAGCAGCCTACAAATTATCTGTCAAGGAGCTTATCAATGAACGAATGTGAAATTTTGTCTGACGATCATAGTTTGTGTGGAAACATTTCAGCTGATTCAAATGAATTGGTTAGTTATGAATTTTTCGAAACAATATCCCTTGATTTTCTTAAATATTTTGCTTCCTCACTTTAATTTTAACTTATTTATTGATGGAAACTTAGGTTACAACACGTCCATTGAGAATGTTAATTACTGCAGCTCTGTCAGACAAGAGGCCTGACGAAGTTCCAATGGTACATTGTAATTAATAATTAGTTAATATAATCTTCTTGCCCTATTGTTTTGTTATATGATGTTGATATTTGATTCAGCTCTTGGAGTCCATGCTAAGTAAGCTTGTTGAAGAGTTTGACAACCGGTTGAGCAACCAAAGTGAATTGGTACACTCCTTTTCAAGGAACAACAAATAAGGGAATTATTTTTATGTTTTGGAAGCTAACTTGGTGATATTTTTATCTTTGTATAAATAGGTCAAAAGTACTCTTAAGGGCTCTGCTGATGGTGGCAAGTCGTTTTCTAAATCAAAAGTGTCAACAGAAATGGCTCTGGGCTTTTGTGAGAAAAGAGTAAGCTTTCATATTAAATTAATATATGTTTATATTATACAGTAAACTTTAATTAATGTTGTCTAACTTCCACTATGTTATATTTCTTAAGACGGAGTCAGTAGATACATATTATAAGGCAGATAAAGAGAAAGCAAAAGAGAAGGCACTGAGACAACATTCAATTTTGGAGCAACAACAGATTGATATTCAGGTAACTCATTGAACAGCAGTTCAATCCACTTTTGAACCTAGTTACTGAATTAATGAGAAGGGTTTTAAATACCTTACTATAATTACAGGAGCTAAGGCAAATTCTAAGAACTACTAAAGCTGGATTTGAATACATGCAAAAGAAGTACACCGAAGAGCTTAGCATGCTTGGTAAATTATTCCAAACTCCAAAAGTTACTATTGCTAAAATAAAAATAGAATCCAAAACTAATTTCCAGTATACATAATCTCCCCTCTGTTATATATAACTTTAATAGGACTGCATGTATATGGGCTTGCTAATGCTGCATCGGGCTACCACAAAGTTTTAGAAGAAAATAGAAAACTATACAACCAAGTGCAAGATCTTAAAGGTAACGTCCTTGAGTTTCATAAATTTTTACCAAAAAGTTGATAAAATATGTAAAATCCCTGTTAAACTAACTCACATTTATTTTAACTTTGTATTCTATTTTAGGAAGTATAAGGGTTTATTGTAGGGTGAGGCCTTTCTTGCCAGGTCAATTGAGTGGCAACACCGTGGGATCCATTGATGAAGGAAATATTACGATTCTAACCCCATCAAAGCACGGGAAAGAGGCACGCCGAGCTTTTTGTTTCAATAAAGTTTTTGGACCTTCTTCTACTCAAGGTACAAAGATTTAATGCTCTCTCAAAATGTTTTCCATGTACTAGGGGGAATTATGTCATTATGACCTATGCAATTTTAAATGAATGTTACAGATGAGGTGTTTTTAGATACACAACCTTTGATTAGATCTGTTCTTGATGGTTACAATGTTTGCATATTTGCATATGGACAAACCGGGTCTGGAAAGACATACACTATGGTAAGTGTTTCAACTTCTGACTAATTAATGAATTATCTTGTGCTTTTATAATTTTTTTCTATATATTTTAAATCCTACATGCAGAGTGGTCCAAAGAATGCAACTGAGAAAACTCAAGGTGTGAATTTTAAAGCACTGAGTGACCTATTTAAGATCGCTGATCAAAGGAAAGGCATGTTTGTATACGAAATTGCAGTTCAAATGATTGAGATCTATAATGAGCAAGTGCGGGACCTACTTGTTAGTGATGGTCTCAACAAAAGATATCCTTTCAACTTGCTTCTTTTGAAGTTACCATTATTTTTGTCTATTAGTTCTCAAATATTTCCATTATGCGCAATAATTAGTAAATGGCAGATCAGTATAACCATATAACATAGGTACTTACATAATCTCCGCTGGTTATATACCAAACCAGTTGGCCGGCTAAATGTTTTTCCCTTAACAAAGTGTTTACGTTGGAGATACGAAACAATTCTCAGAATGGGATAAATGTACCAGATGCTAGTCTGGTACGTGTCACGTCAACGTTTGATGTGATAGAATTAATGAATGTTGGTCTCAAGAATCGTGCGGTGGGATCCACGGCACTAAATGACCGTAGTAGCCGTTCTCACAGGTGCACTTCCGTGCCTCAATTTTTCTATTTGTGGATTATTTGATCTTAATATGCTCCACATTCAAATAAAAATGTCTTAATACTGGTGATTGTTACCCTGCTCTCTGTATTTCCTATTAATAAAGAAATGTAAGAAAGAGCATTTCCTAGATCAATTCTAAGACCAGCATGAGTATTAAGTTACCCAATTTTACTTCAGGTAGTCCTGATATAGCTATTAATAAATTCTATCATTTTAGTTAATGACACTAAATAATATTTAATTATGATTATGACTTAATATTTTCATTTTCAAAGTCCAAATAATCGATCTGAATTGTTCAATATGATCTCCATATGACTTGCTGACTAGATTTTTCAATTTTTTAGAATTTTTTTACTATTTTTTTAGAATTTTTTTTACTAATTTTTTAGATGGTAGAAAATCACTATTTTTGAATGGTCTAGAATCTTAGATCAAGTGATTTTCTACATATCTAAAAAATAGTAAAAAAAATTCTAAGAAATGTAAAATTTGATCTACAAGTACATTTTATACAGAGATCATGTTTAACTGTTCAAATCGATCGTTTGAACTTTGAAAATGAAGATATTGATCCATATTCCATAGTATGGACCAATATGCGCTATGCATAATACCACAGCCTCACTCTTTAATTATTGTATGCTAAAAGTCCTTCTGATCTTGAGTCTATTTTATGGGCTTAGGTAACCTGTGACAGTACATCTTTCTATTGTAAACTGTAATACTCTAATTTTGTGGGTGCAGTTGTCTAACAGTGCATGTTCAAGGAAGAGACCTGACGGCCGGTACAATTGTTCGCGGGTGCATGCACTTGGTTGATCTGGCCGGAAGTGAACGGGTTGACAAGTCAGAGGTCACAGGAGAGAGGCTAAAAGAGGCACAACACATCAATAAATCCCTCTCCGCTTTAGGAGACGTGATAGCGGCACTGGCACAAAAGAGTTCTCATGTCCCATACAGGAACAGCAAGCTCACTCAGCTGCTCCAGGATTCTTTAGGTACGTTAAAAAATTGGGTTTTCTAAAGTTTTCTGATCCATGTTACGAGTAGGACTAGGCAGTTTAACTCCAAAACCTATAGAAATGATTTCAAATGACGAACCCAAACCATTAAAACCGATCTACTTCACGTGTGAAACATTTAAATGTTAAATTTATTATTTTTCGAATTAATATAGTATAGTCAAGAGGTCAAAAGAAGAAGGTTTTCGAGTTAATTTTAATACAATCATTTTTCATCATTTTTTTACCGCTTGACTTTATACTAAATTAATTCAAAAATTTATAAATTTGACATGTAAATGCATCACGCGTGAAATAGACCGGTTTCAATGGTTTGGATTCATCATTTGAAGTCAATCCGATAGGTATTGGAGTTAAGCTCACCAAAGAGCTTGGTGAGCTTAAGAACACCCTAGTTCTACTCTCTATGTTACATTATTTGCAACTGATATGGATGTTCTTTTTGGGTAATTTTAAATGACCCCAACTTTAGCTGTGGTGATGTGAAAAGGAAGGTACCGTAATGCCTATAATTTGGTCTTTGGTTTTTCTAAGCCTCATCAGATCAAAATCAAGCGAAGTGTGTTATTTGAGATAATTGCTAATTCATGGGATACGGGAAAGCTCAGCAACCTACTACTACATCCAATAATAATTAGAGAAAAAAAAAAAATTACAAGATAACTAAGATGAACGAGACATGGAAAATTACATTTCTTTTACTGGTCAATATGATCGTCATGGATTTTGGCATAAACTGGTAAGACTCAGGGCCAAGATGTACTGAATTTGTACTCTCCCTACAGTAAATGGAGCAACATGAGCAAAACAAGAATGAACTGACTGTTACTTCTTAGTACCACACAGTTTTACACTCAATTAATTACATGTTTAAACCATTTTATTTTAATTTGGTAGGTGGTCAAGCAAAAACATTGATGTTTGTGCATATCAGTCCGGAATCTGATGCAGTAGGGGAGACAATCAGCACCTTGAAATTTGCCGAGCGTGTTTCTACAGTTGAACTTGGTGCAGCCAAGCTTAACAAAGAGACTGGAGATGTCAGAGATCTTAAAGAACAGGTGTTTGTTTAGTATAATTTCATTTGTAGAATTACCCCACCTCCCCCGGTTCTTCTTACTATTGATATTCTTCGTTGATTTGTAATTTGTTTTTTTGTTTTTGTAGATAGCTAGGCTGAAATCAGAACTTGCAATGAAAGAGGGAGGATCAGGACACACTCAAAGCACCTATTCCAACAATCCAGAGGCGCTCAGCACAAGGGCTTCATCGCCATTGATATTAGAGAGGCGATATGATGCCGATTTTTTAAGTAGGCAACCAATGGAGGAAGTGGGAAATATAGAGGTAACGAACCTAAAAATGTAATTTTTTTTTGTGGGTTTTTTGTTAGTTGCAATAATTATGACTATATATGCAGATAATACTCAAAAGTCTATTGCCTTTGCTGAAACACTCAAACTTGTTTGGTTATTTGTAAATTTCACCTGGTTGTTACCGGAGTTTGATTTAATTAAACAATCTTCGTATTAGGTCAGCGCCATCTACTAGAAAATTTACAATTTCACTTGGCTTGATTTTGGAGTGGAAAGAGGTTCATGGAATTAGAGGTAATGAATGTTCAAGGCAATTGACCTGTCACTGTACCAATCTAAACAATGGTTTCTGTGCAACTACGAGAAATGTTGGGGGTTTTTTTTTTTTGGTGCTTCGCCTTTCATCCATTTTACTTTTAACCATCACAAGTCTTCTACTTGTAGCTTAGAAGCACCCCACCATTGAGACAGAAGAAGCCAAGCTTCGACCTCAATGATCTTTTGCGA
This sequence comes from Carex sylvatica, assembly GCA_964058845.1. Taxonomy (NCBI): domain Eukaryota; kingdom Viridiplantae; phylum Streptophyta; class Magnoliopsida; order Poales; family Cyperaceae; genus Carex; species Carex sylvatica. The sequence continues at coordinate 105,700 of CAXKVR010000160.1, forward strand.
ACAAACTCTGTGTGGCCTAACATGAACCCGAGACTAGAACCGGAAGACAAAGAGATCTCATGCGGTGAATGGATCGACAAGGTTGTGGTCAACACTGCCACTCAGGTTGCCAGAGGGTTAAATTGGGAAGAAGATACAAATAATAGTAATTCTGCCAAAAATGAAAAATTACCGGAGTTCTTTTACCAGAGATACCAACAGAATAGCAAGGATAGTAAACATTTCGGAAGGAAAGAGAGTGTTGATTTTGGACAGTTTTATATGAATAACAATACTGACGAGAGTGATGATTTGGATGTGGCAACAAGTGATTCATCAGAGGCTGATATGCTGTGGCAATTTAATATGCCTAATGTCAGTGTTAATGCCTCCTTGGGAGGTAATACCGAAAGCATTTCTAAGACTAAGAAGCCTCAAGTTAGGCTTGCAGAAGGCTCTAATACGAGGTATCGTTGATTCTGTGGTTATTTTTTTTGAGTGAAATGTTTAACTCTCTCATGTATTGCTCAACTTATATTTGTTTTAATGTATTATTTTAGGACTCCGACTCAATCGCACATACCATTGCCGTCATCGAGAAAAATGTCAAATGGTTCGTCCCGCTCAAATGGAAAGAGAATTTCATCTAATGGAAAACAGAGCATTAAGTGAGGTCCCTTACCATTATGACAGCGTGCTAATTTTTTTCTTTACTTTTTTTTCTTTTTCAATTGATTCGTTTTCTCCAAAGTTTGGTGTGATTAGAGATTGGAGAGCATGTTCAGGTATAGTGATGAGTGGGGGTGATAATAAAGCATAGTCGCTTTGTATTGGTGTGGTGTGTTGGTTATTTTTTTATTTTTTTCCTTGTTTATAGGTCATAAAGAAAAAAAAGAAAGGTGAAGAACAACTCAAAAGCAAAAGGTTCTTACTTGATTTATAATACAGTCTTCTCTCTCTTTCTGGTGCCAACTTCTCTATTCACTTTCTTTCTTTCTCTTAATGATTTTGCTTTAGCTTTCTCTTTGCCACTTCATTTCTAACTAGTAAATTATATAGTACGTCAATTAGGTGAATTGTCTAGCAGAGAGCAAGTACGAGAAAGGTCAAACTTTTTTAATTAATAACTAGTAAATTCGATTTAAATATTTGATTTCGGGTCCACTCTGGATCTACTTGACAGTGACTTTAGGAGCAAGAATTTCCTGCTCCTCCCACCCGGTGCAGAAAATTTGGTTCCGGTTCCAACTAACAAACCAAAAACCCTTGTGCTTTAGTAGCATAGCATTTCCTTTTGTTTTCTTCCTTTTGGCATATGCCTATGTTATGTTGCACAAAATAAACCATTCAAGGCGGAACTTTTGGCATTCCTTTTAATTTTTGGTTTTTTAATTCGATGCATCACTTTCCATTACATATACTATATGTCCTTGTTCATATGATCATCTCATGTCTTTTGATAATGGCTTTGTAATGATTAATTGGAGCTTGAGGACCCTTTTCAACAGAAAGAAAACAGTACCTGTTTTTGTTCTAGTGTACAACTGTTGGATGAGGTTCAGATAGCCCCAAAAGGAACCATGTTCTGTGTACATGGCCCATAAACACAATTCAGGCCCAGATGGATGTATCAGTACTTGGTTGTAGGCCCTTCTTGTAAGTACTTCCTAAATAGAATTTTTATACACTCTGCTATTGAATTGATGCAGAGTAGTAGAGTGGAAAAAACGTGTTGTACTGTGTTGTGACGTGATTAATACATTGTGATTTTGATCTCATATTGAGTTATGATTAAATTAATTTTTTCTCGTGATGTGCCGTGCTGTGATCAAAATTTTAAGGGATAGTCACGGTACACAAATGGTCACACTACATAAGTCACGCTGTGTCCAAACGTACCGTGATCAAACGTGACTCGCGTGATTATTTGATCATAATTTATGTTTGTATATTCGAGATATTTGATCAATATCTAATAGTTTTAATTACACGTGATTTGTGCGGCCACGTGCTGTGATGTGGCGTAACTAGATCTTTCACGTGACGTACCGTGTCGTGTCAAAGTTTTAAAAGATAGTCACATCACGCAAATGATCACGGCACGAAATACGCAAGTCACAATACGTAACTGACATACATGCCGTGTAATTTCATGACGAAGCCGGCTCTGTGTGCCATTTTTCTCACTTTTCTCACTCTACAAAGTAGGTTGCCGATAAATTTATGGACCTGATTGACGAAGAGAGAAAAGGAAGCATGCGGAAAAAAAATTCAGAAATGAAATTCGTGTTCCTGGAATCTTTCTGTTTTGACCGCAAAAAGGTTCTGAAGATATTTTTTTACACCAATTTCGCTCCCAATCAAGATTCTTAATACATTCGTTAAAATATGCGGAAAAGTAATGCATTGTTAATATCCCAATTATTTTTTCTATCAAATACGATGCTTCCTTCTGTTTTGAGTTCATTCTCTATCTTTACTGGAAAGAAATTCCAAAAATATTAGTTGAATTTGGTCCAGAAATTTAAAATATAGAAACATTTTTTGTAATTAATACATTTTAAATTTCGAGTCATATCAAGACTACCTGAAAGAAAAGAAAAAAAAAAACGAAAAACTAGACGCATGAATGCTTGGAGAAAAGGAAGTTCACTCTTTCTAATAAGTTTGACAGAAAAAAAAAATTTATCTTATTGTTTATTCTTTTTTAATAAGAAGAAATGATCAACAACCAT